>VDFB02011161.1:0-309331 GCA_007258455.2 Sequoia sempervirens
GGTTCAAATGAGAGGAAAGAGGAAGCGGTAATTGGGGCTTTTCCTTGTATGTACTGCTCTAGGCACTCCTTGTAAGACCTCCTTGGTGCTTTGCTTCACCAATCTAACCTATAGGTCCCTACTCATGACTAGGTGCCCCTGGTTTGTCTGACCAACCCCTCTTCTATCATTCATCAAGATCGTACATTGACCTTCTTACCCCTCTTAAAGTTTTGACCACATCCATTACCTCCACATAAAATTGGACATCCTTGGTCTTCATGGTTCCCATGCCGTGATATGGTTATGCAAATGAAAATGAAGAAAAGTAATGATCTCCTTATCCATTGGCTGGAAGACTGCATGCTTAATGTTTTGATACATGATATTAGCTCTCTCTTCTGCTCTCATGGTTGAATATCAAAATCCAGTATGGTGGGCCTCTAGAGTTCTAGTCATCTTTCTTCCTCTTCCACCAAATGTTGTCTTGATCCACATGTCTGCCAGCCTAATTGGCTTTGTTTTTGAAAGATGAAGTTTCTCCTGAGTCACCAATGTAGCTCTCTCTACCTTTCCAAACTCTTTCATTGCTATAGATCATCTTTGGGATTTAGTCATTTGTACCACATGGTTGATGTGTGCAGAATCCTTGCATAATGGGGTTTTAAAACTTAGGGGCCTTAGATGAGAAAAAAGTAACATTTTTTCTTTTTCTTTTCGTGAGGACCTAGTAGTGAGATAAAGAGGACTGTATAGAGAAAATGAAGAAAAGAAGACATAAAAATTCATGGACCATACTATATCACATACATGCTAGCTAACAAAGGACATGAATGTAGTAGATTTAGGTATGATAGAATTATTGCAAGGTATGTTTGATATCTCTGGAATGAAGAAAGAATTCAATGGATCAAATTAGGTGTCAAATGTTTTCAAGATCTCCCACACCCTATTAGGGAATTTAATCATTTTCTAAGCATTTTCCGTCCTATGGGAAAGTTTGAGGAGGCTCAAATAGTTGAGAGTTTAATGAGTACTTATAACTTCTTTCCATGCAATCATGATTAGTTAGAGAACATATAGGGAAACTTGATGAGCTATGCAACAAATGAAGAGAATATAGGGTATTTTGACCTAGTCTTAAGCATCTCCAAGCATCTAGGAGATATTGAAGGAGTCTTGGCTAATAGATAGGGTCAAGGATAGAATTTTATTTTTGGTTACATTGACATCATGTAGGACATCCATAGTCTTATTCTTGGTTACCTTGACATCACAAAAATTATATAGGATGGAGTAGAATGTAGCTCTACCTTTGTCAGTTCCATGTTAAATTTTTATTATATATAGCTTGCTAGTGTAGGAATTCTAAGACAAACAATCATGGTAGGACCATTCTTAAAAGATTTCAAATAATAACCTAGTGAACCCATATACTCTTATGACTATATATACACAAATCTAGATTAAACTTAGAATTCATTAACTTTAAGTTCTCTTTATTCTATATTACCTCAGTGAAAGTTTGAGCAAATCTACTCACACTCGGAGGTGTTTCCTTGAAACCTCCAACAACACCCTGTTCAACATCCAAAATCACATATTAAAATACCATTCGTAAAACAATGCTATTAACACATGTAATAAATTTATAATTGTTTACTAACTTTACATACCCCACTGATAGGTGTACTGCAAAAATAAGTAGATTGAATGGTGTACCCAGGGTCAACACTGTGACCCTGCAATTTTATTAAAATAATAAAACTAAATTAGTTAATCTTGAATTTCACAATCAAAATTTAATAAACTAAATTCAATGAACATGTTGAATTTTACCTGACTGTCAATACCATATACATCATGCAGAATGTTAGCCACCCTCTCCATCCCCGTAGATGCATATAGATCAGGCTTGTGTAGAAGCATATGGATCCTGCGTAGCACCCTCCTGAGGGCCGGTAGGGTCATACAAACAAGTGGCTCCGCAAGATCGACACACATGGCCTCAAAGGCCACCACCTGAAGACTCCCCTGGATTGCACTATACAATGGGGCTAGTGTGGTGGATGACACTCCGAGTCAAGGATGTGATCGCCTACAAAGTCTCTACATCAGCACTCTCCTTTGCAACTGAGGCATCGCAATCTGCTCACGAGGTGGCTAGCGAGAGGTCATCTCCCCTGTCGTGTAGGATCTGGCTGTGCACCAGACCTATCCTATGCTGATCCTCCACCTCTCCCCTGAAACTCCCTCATATCAAAATAATTCAGGATTTGGTTCAATACAAACTCACAATATAATTTCCTAAGAAAATATTGGGGGACTTCACAGTTATTGCATGGTGGGTAATCAAAAGACCATATACCATCTGTCATAAAAACGGTTCCTAATCTCTTGGTGGTGGCACCAATGAATAGGAAACCTCTTTGCATTGAGGGTGAGATTTTGATTTGTTCTAGGGTCAGTGAATAGAGAGCACAAATCGCCTTTAGTAATCTTTAAATCTTTTACTTGTTTATATGATAATTTGTCTACATAATATGCCCTTGATGTTCGCCTCCTATTTTTCCATCCAGATATTTTTTGGGTAATTGCATTTACATTTCTTAACAAATCCTTCAATGAATCTGCTAGATGTATTCTTTCTGTGGTTGAAGAATTTTGATCACTCAACCTACTAATAAGATCCTCAACTTCTTTTCTATTGTTTTCAATTTCACTCCTCAAATTTTCTTGAGTGCCAGGAGGGTATTGAGAGAATGGTGGGGGAGGTTGATTTTGTTGTTGAGGCTTATTTGGTTGAGGATTTTCCTCCTCTTGTTGAGGATTTCCTACAAATTAAAAAAAAAGCATTCATTTCTAAACTAAAACAAAAAAAATCAATTTAAAACTAACAAATTCAAAACAAATACCAAACAATACTTACCTCTTGCATCTCTTCATCATCATGGCGCCATATTTGTGAAGAAATCCAATTGTTGTTGATGAATTTTGAAGAAATCACCTCTCCAAGAACGCAACCTCGTATAACAGGGTTTTTGGCCGCGGGCGGAGCTAAAACACAGAAAAAAACAAATGAGAAATGATATTTGGATTCGCTTTTTTTTTTTGCTTTTAAAAAGACATAACGTGAATGCGTTATAACAAGAACGCATTATAACAAGAACACGTTATAACAAGAACGCGTTATGTCTTGTTTTTTTCTTGTTTGGCCACAAAAGTGCAACCATCTTGGTGCACTTACCCTTTTAAGGAATTAAATAATTTATGATGTTATCTAATCAATATTTAGTTCAAACAATGTTTTTATAAGTAAATCAAAAGAAAAAGGAGGTGGTGGTCTTAATGGGCTAGAACTACAAATGAGTCTATTGCCTCACTATAATGAAGGCAAGGAACATTGAATCAATTAAATGGATCATTGTTCAAAGTCTACACAGTCGAGGGAATATAAAAAATGTAGGATATGTTGTTTTGTGCTCTGTCCTGAAAGAAGTATAAAGATATATTTTTTTTGTTTTGTGTTTTTGTTTAGGGAGAAAGAGAAATTTAATACCACATAAAAAATTGGTATTTGCTTTGACTATTCACCAAATTGATGATTTAAGTCTCAGATTGTTTCTTAATTTGTTATTGAGGATTTTTAGTTGTAGTAATTTTTGATAATATTCAGGTCTTAAGAAATAATTTGAAAGTATATATAAGGGATAGGAGTTAGTAGTTGAGCATGTTTTAATAGTTTATAGATTTTAAAATGATCAATATTTTTAATAGTACACCACTAGTAGTTGTGATTTCAAGGTTGTTAGTGTTAATTATGAGTACTTATACTTGAATGAAATGTATTCTTTATATATCTAAAAAGGAAAAGAATCATTTGATGACATGTTTGTGCATCAAGAAAACACAACTTAACGCTCAACTATTATAACTTAATGCACAACTATTGGTCCACCATTTTTGGGGTTCTTTTAGACACCTCAACAAATATCACACTAATGTTGCATCATATTTGATGATGTGGACCTAAAACTTTAATTATAAACAAGGACCTTTCTAATAAACTACTACAAAAAATCAGGATGGATTCAAAATTGTCATATATAACTTTGAGAGGGGCATACAATTAGAATGCTAAACTAATGAATCCCCACCCTTATAACATTTCTAAATGTGATAGGGATTGGAAAAGAACTAATTATTTATGAATACAAGTTTATTATTGGATAACCTTGTGTATAGTGTTAGGAAAAAGAAGGTGTCTCATCCTTTGACTTTTCCACAACATTGATTTTTAAATATTAAATGTTGCTAATTTTCTCACATTTTGTGAGTTACAACTTACAATTTCTATTTTTTATTCAAGGAGTCAAGTTGGAAATTTTATTTTATAGGTGGAGTTGTACATGAAGGCCATAAATCCTTACCACTCTTAAGAAGGATTAATTCCTACACTAACACCCCGTCTTAAACATAGCTTACGTGGGCTCAAATAAAATTGAGTCCTAACAACTAGGCTTGATGAGATACCAAACTAAATTACAATCTCTCATAAAGTGGAGAAAGAGTGAAAAATCAATGAGAAAAAACTCTACCCAAAAGAGAGAAAAGAAGATGAAGAGTACTATAAGGCCCCCAAAGATGATGTTGTTTCTAAAGTAGATCATGTTGGAAGATGGTCAATGCTCCCCTCAGGATTCATGACATGGACTAACCACCTCCCATGGATCTGTTAACTCTGTAAATTATATCGGGCATTAACAGGTCTATCTTTTGGTGCAACGACAACTGTGGGGCCAACAATTGGTATCAAAGCCAAAGGTGTCGGGTTTGAATCCCCTCGGGTAATGATTAGGGGGAGTTTTTTGGCAGATGGTTAGCACTCCCCTTGGAATTTGTGGCATGGACTAACTGCCTCTTGTGGATCCATTAACTCTAGCAGTTGTATTGGGCATTAACAAGTCGATCTTTTGGTGCAATGACAATTGTGGGGCCAATAGATCACACCTTAAGAAGAGTTTTTAGATGAATGAAATTTATCTTAGTAAAAGGTTTGATGAAAATGTCAACAATCTACTTTGAAGACTAGAAATAGACTAAGTTGACAATTTGACCATGAATAAGCTCTTGAATATGATTTTGAGGTTCAATTTGACCATGAAATAGAACCCTAGTTCGAGCGAACCCATTAAATGCAAGGTCCTGCCATTCCCACCAAAAAAACACAAAGAAAACCATTTTTGAAAGGGGGTTCGCTCGAACCCCCCTTTCCTACCTTCTCACCCTCAGGCACCAAAAAATTCCATAATTTTGCACTTCGAAGCTCGGGTTGAGGATGAAAATTGAGGATACTTCACAGACCTAACTGGATTATGGTAGTCCTCAGAACGAGTTATCCAACAAATATAATTTTAATATGTTTTGGTTTTATTATGTATTTGTTTTTTAGTTTTATGAAACATAGGTTTTTCACTAAAAATCAAGCTCTCTATTCTACACATGTGGAAAAATAACAGATTGTCAAAAAAAATTTGAAAAATATGAGCACTTGCACCAAATATTGAAGTCCTTGATCCAACAAAAAAAAATGAATTTCGATACATACAAAAAAAATTACGCATTATACGGTCCTCCTATGTTTGAATTGTAATTGGTTTGACTTTGAAACTTGATTAAGGAAAAAATATTTAATAAAACACTATCAAACCAATTGGAAGCACTAGATATCGTAGTTACAAATCTAAATTAGAAAAAAATAGAATTTTATCCTTCATGGACAAAAAGTTATGCGTTATACGGTGAGCGTCACTCCTTAAAAATGTTGTTTACTAAAAAAAAACTAGTTTTTGAAGGAGATGGAAAAAGAAGTGCACCAATTTTTTTGAGAAAAATATATTTAGAATCTAGAGACAAAATGTCACAAATCACTAGTTTGTATCATCTTCAAAATCCTCACAGTTTAGCCGCTATAAGTTCTTGAAAGTGAACATTTAGTTAGAAAAAATCATTTCAGTGTCCAGTTTGGCCAAAAATTGTAAACCAGTATTGTGGGATCATCCTCTATCATTTCAAATGTATCTTGTGGAGATAACTTCACTACTGCAATAATAGATGAAGAGCTCCTAGAGATTAAAAGAATAACAACATAAGGTACTAGTATCAATAGTGAACCATCTTGCCACAAGAGATATATATTGGGATATGAATGAAATAAAGAGAAACCTAAATATATAGGACCTGAAATGATTCATCTTGGCATAGCAAGCTCAAGGTGTTTGTTTGAGTCTGTAGAGGGATTTCCTAAGTCTAAAAAGTAAGAATGAATCTTGAAAAACTTTGGTGGTTATTCCATGTAGATATCCTCCTCAAGGTATCCATGAAGAAAATCACCCTTCACATCCATTTGGTGCACATCCAAACCATGTCTTGCAAAACTAGAAAGTGAGTTAGATTGAAGTCATATTAGCCACATGGGTGCAAAGGTCTTTGTGCGGTCAATGCAAAAAAATTATGAAAAACCATTGTCAACCAAATGTTCCTTGTACTTATCAACCAATCCATTTATAACAAAATTATTTCAATATCCATAGGTACATCAAACTACCTTCCTTCCCTTACAAAGATAATTTAAATTTTATGTGGTTTCTCATTAAGGAAACATATTCCTCATTCATAGCACTATCGCACTTAGGTATGTTTGATTCCTCTCAAAAAAATTATGGGTTAAAGGTTAAGAAATAGTAAACATGTGGCCCACTCTGATAGTATGAACATGTGTGTCTACCATCTATTGGATTCCCTACCCAAGTACATGCAAGTTCTAAAATTTTATATAGCCCAAAGAGGGTAAGAAGTGGGCAAGTCAGTTGTTGAAATATCATCCACTCAAACATGTGTAGAAGTAAATGAAGATGACTTCCCATCACTATATTCACTATATAATTCTAGAAGAAGAAGAATAATCTACCTTAATAATTTGTTTTGGATGGTTTGAGTCATTAGAAGAACCATAAAATCCAAATGAATCCAAAATAGAAGGAGAAATGTCAAGTACATAGTTGATAGGACTCTCTAGAACATAACACTGCTCTTAATGAACAACTCATGTGTGGTCAAATGGAATAGGTGATAACCTTTTACACCATTTGGATGACCTACAAAGATGCAAGGTTTGTCTTACAGTTATACTTTCTTATGATTTTGATTTGATATGCATACCATGTATGAAAATATGAATCTATCCTAAAATTCTCAATTGATGATTTCCTACATATTCAAGCTTCAAAGGGAGTATTTTAAGGATTTGTGAGGAACTCAATTTTGAATATAAAAAGCATAGTGTGTTTCTTTTTCATAGTATTATGGTGTAAGGCCCTTGGAGTGTATCATGCAATTAGCCATCTATTTTATGGATATATTCATGTGTTACGAAACACCATTCTACTGGGGAGTATAAGAATCTCCACGTTGCAAGTATATCTCTTATGTTGTACAAAATTGCTGAAAAATTTGGTTGACATACTAACCCCATTGTCTATCTAAAGAACGTTGATGGCTTTCCTTGATTTTTTTCTAGCATGAGCCTTGAAATCTTGAAAGTTGTTGAAAACTTTAGATTTTTGTTGGAAGAGGTAAAACTA
This sequence comes from Sequoia sempervirens, assembly GCA_007258455.2. Classification (NCBI taxonomy): domain Eukaryota; kingdom Viridiplantae; phylum Streptophyta; class Pinopsida; order Cupressales; family Cupressaceae; genus Sequoia; species Sequoia sempervirens. Next base: position 7,623 of record VDFB02011161.1, read on the forward strand.
GACTAATCAAGTAGCTCCTATATCTAATACATTACGTGAAGCATTTTATTATGATGTTGGTTGGGCCATAAACTACCCAATCTACAATGTCTCATTTGCAATATTGAGTAGATGCAACCATCCCTTCCAAAATCACTTTATCATAACTCATTTATCCACATTTCCTCAAATTATTTATTTAATTAAAAATTTGAAATCAAAAATTATAATTTAAAATAATTATTATATTATTTCAAATACATTTCTATTAATTTTTCCAATTACAAAATAAATGCATACTATTACAATAAGTTTAAAAATAAACACTCATAACTAATGCTTGTTAAATTTTTCATTCAAAGATTACTTTCTCTTACCATGTACATTGGTAGGACACATCAAATTCATGTGGCAAAGGGGGTGACAAAATCAGTTTCTATTTAGTCTTAATTCACACAAACCTTTTGTTTCAACTTGTAGAATTGTCTTGATTATTTTTTATCTAGAAAGATATTATGATGTCAATATGTATTTTTGTTCCTTCTTGATTTGAATGTTAATATTCAGCCTAATTATCCATTGTTTGGACTATCTGAGTGTTGGATTGTCTTATATTCTTTTAAAAGGGAATATTACTTATTTTTAAAAGAATAATGAGGATTGTCTTTACTGTCCATATGAAACTTTCCAGAAGTTATTGGATATACTATGGAGTTTGAATTGGGTGGTATATTTTTTGATTTGGCTGAATAAATATTTACTCTTGATTATTAAAGGAGAGGGTACGTAAGAATAATAAGTTTGCAGGCTCTTTATTATTTATATTAAATTTTCTTAGATATATTTAGATGTAAGTAACTTACATTCTTTAAATTTGAGTGGACAAATATTTACTATTGATTGTGGAATTAGAAAATGTTTAAGAGTAATAAGTCTTAATGATCTTTAGAATTTCCATAAAACTTGCCTAAAATTATTCAAAAGTACTATAGAGTGTCAATTAAAGAGTAAATTCTTTAAATTTAATGGGACAAATATTTACTCCTAACTGTTGAATCAAAAAATATTTAAGAATAATAAATCTTTACGTCTTTATTGTTTCTTAAAACTTGCCTAAAATTATTGAGATAGCCTAACTTCACAAAAAAATTGTCCGATTGTAGGATGATAGTGAATGAGAGAGTTAATGTTTTCAGTCCAAATCTTAAAGGGAGGTCTATCAATCCCATTGTAGTACAAGCAAAAACATTATGCGTCTTGATCCATGCTTTCTGTTTATCATATGTATCTTGATATAGCTCATGCACAAATAGGAATTCTTTTGTGATCACATTCTCTCCACAAATGGGATCAATTAATATCCCATTAGTGGGCTTATTCTTGATTCAGCCAGCGATGTAAAGAGGACCATCAAGTGCATGTTTAAGTATGTCATTTTGTGAGAAACCAATATCAAGAGGCTTTTTAGTCGAGCCCTTATGAGGATTAACTTCGATAAATGCTACCATTTTAATTAGTTCTTCATTTATATCTCATGTATTTTCATCCTTTGTGTCAACATTCATCACATCACCCTTTGTTTCACTAGGTTAAATAAGGTTGACCATGGCTTTTATGTCATTATTGTCTTGCTTATTCTAGTACATATGAAAGAAGTAACTAAGGCTATAGAAAATTTGTGTTAGATTTCCAATATTAAGCACTTTCCTTAAATTTTGTATAATAGGAACCAAGCTAATGTATATACTTTCACTAAGGATATGGGCTTGTAAGTTTTTCAATGTGTCATATTTTTTTTTTATGTCATCTTACAAGATCCAATAATATCATTCCATGAAGTCATGGGAAATGTAGTATGTAAACTATGAGCAATGGAGGGTTGAATATCAACACTATCAAAAAGAGAGCTAGAAAACCCAAGATCCATGATAAGTGAGCTATTGCAGGATGACATGAGCCTCAAACTATGTCTTACAATAGTATTGCTAATAGGACACAAAGTTGTAAAGATCATACAAGTTTTACAAACCTAGTATGCAAACCCAAAATGGAAAATGGCAATACATTGACCTAGAATGAAATGCAATTTTTAGATTCTACATAATATAATTTATTGATTACACAATGCAATAAACTGAAAATGAAATGTTGTAAATGCAAATTTTAAATTTTGACAATGCACTAAATGAAGCAAATTTAGCTAGATTCAATGAATTTTATGAAACAACAAATAAAAAACTGAAATGGGAAAGTAACAACGGCAAAAATAAGCCTAAAACTAAGATTTCAATTTCTAGAAAATTCAGATCAGGATCTATCAGGGACTCATTCGCCAATAAGGGCGAATGGGTCCTAGTTAAGTATTTTTGAAATGTTTTTTGTTGATTTATGAGTGATTTTCAATGCTTTTCAAATGCCAGAGAGTTTAGGTCAAGCTTGATTAGAGGCTCATTTGCAAGTAAAGGTGAATGGGTCCTTGATGGGGATTTTTTTACTTTTTTTGAATGAGTTTTAAGTTTTATGTAATGTCTTTCAGTTCTAGGTCTAAGATAGTAGCTTTTAGTTTTAGATTCTCTAGAAATGCAATGTGAAAATGCAACAAAATGATGAATGCAATGTTGTTTTTATTTTTAAATGCAATTTTATGAGATCCAAATGATATACAAAATGAATCATTTGCTTTAATATTTTTCAGATTTGGAGAATGCAAAACAATGCAATGTTAAACCTTAAATGAGATGCAAGTTTGAATGAAAAGTAAGAAACCCTAAATGAGATCCAATTCAATGCAAGTGAATGCAAATGAATGCAAGATCTAACCTAGGATGCAAGAAAATATTTCCAAAAATAAAAAAATTACAATATTCAATAGGTCAGGTTCACCATTAATGTTTATGGGGAAAATAGGGTTTACAAAGATCAAAATGATAGACCACTAATTCTCAGCCCAAAACATATGATTTTGTGTATGATATGATACAAATAACAATAAAAAACTAACCCTAACTATTATAGCAACTATGAGGGGAGTTTTGAGAGGCTAGAATGGTGTGACCCTTGCTACAAGAAGACTATTTTTAGGGCACAAAGGACTCAATCGCCTTTAGTGGTGAATGGTTCCTTGTTATGGTTTTTGAAACTAAGATCTAGGTTATACTCCCTGATTCCTACACTCTTGGATCCTCAGTTATCAGCTTCCAAAAACCTGTAGCAAATTTTGTAGCCTTCTTTCCATGTTCTTGCACTATGAATGACAACTTTTACAATTTGACAACTTTAACAAACTTGCTTCAAACTTGTTATCCACTTGATCTTCAACCTATAAATCTCCAAACACACATTCAAGAGGAGAAAAAATTGTTGATTGTTAGTGAACAGGGGTTTTCCTAAGTCAAACCCCTTGTAGGTAATTAAACCAAATGATGAAATAATGAAATTGAAGCATGTACATGAAATAATGAAATGTTGATACCTTGGAAGATGTCTTGGAATGTAAATTTGTAAACTAACATGAAGTGACCATGAATTTAATGTAGATCTTGATCTCAAATTGGATGTGAAATAATGCTTGCAAGTCGATCTTCAATGCTACATTAACAATCTTAGCTCAACAACATGCTTGAATGCACTATGCCTTTGACATGATGAAATGATCTTCAATTGCTGCAATAAGACTTTGATAATCTTCCTTTGAAATGCTCTATAATGCTCTTAGACTCATAAACTTGCTTGTAGGATGCTTACTCAAAGTTGCTAGGTGAAACTATGTGAATTAGCCTCATATTTATACTAAATCTAGGAATTAACCTTGAAATTCAAATAATTCAAGATGACACCAGATCTGGGATTTAAAATAATTATAATCCCACCAAAATTAAATGCAAAAAGGGGTGTCCTATGTTAGGAAGACCTATTTTCCAATAAAGGCGAATGGGTCCTATCACAACTTTCTAGGAGCATGCTTCGAGGGGATCAAATAACATCAAAAACCCACCTCAAATATGAAAAGAAAGGGGTGTCCTATGTGTAGAGGACCCATTCACCACTAAATGCAAATGGGTCCTAACACCATTTTCTAGGACCTTGAATTTTCCAAATTAAATGTCATGCCATATCATTATTGGGTGTCATATAGATCCTTCAAAAGGTGTCATTAATAAGGCTTAAATCTGAATTAAGGGGCCAATTAAGCTCAATTAATGACAATTAATTAATGAAACCCTAGATAAGTGTGCAAGTGTAATACAACACTTTACAACACCCTAAATAAGGTACAATTTAAGTACATTTTGTTAAAAGGGCCCTAGATTCAATGTGAATGTGTACAATACATTACAACACTAAATCAAGGCATTATTAGGTTAATTTTATGCCAATTATTCCAAAGCTAAGAGTGAAAAAGGGTTACTCTTTTCTACACTACACCTCCAATGACTAAAAATGTGCTTGCATTCCTACTGGACCAACCTCAAAGGAAGAAAATGTTGTTTGAATCTATTAATAAAGTATTTAATTAGTAATTGAGTAAATTAGATTAAGCATAATTATTTAACACATCCTAGGAACTGTGATGTAAGCTTTTGTTGGTTGTAAACCACGCTATGTAGTTTAACTTGCAACCAAACCTACACAATGAAAGCAAAAGCATAGCCCTACTTGAACATAAAATAGAGAGTACCATTTTGTTGGGGTGCACATGCCTCTTTTACCTGAGCATAAAGGTCTTCAAATCCAGACATTCCTTTCAGGTTACTTGAAATGAGCAATGTCGATTATGTATTGTGAAGGATACCATATGCCATAAAGTGCATGTTAAAAGGATAACATGTTTTCACACCTTCTATTTCTTATAAGACATTTATAACTATACATATCTCCATCTACATTTCATGACATTCTTTTTTTATACCAACTTGGATGTTTCAAAACACACAGTGTGTGTGTTTTGCAACCTACTCTTAATTTGACCAATTTTATTTTAAAAACCGATGACTATAAGAAACCAAACAAAATATTAAAATTGGTTGTAATTTGTTTTCAATATTTTCAAAATTTATGATACTTATGTTCACCCAATTCTTTTATATGGGCGATATGAAAATTTAGCACAAATTATTGACGACATGATTATAGTGTGTTTGGCCATGACAAATTGCTATTTTTAAAACATGTGTTTTGCAACCTACACTTCACAAGGTACCAAAAAAATTGTGCTTTCTAACCTACACTATAGAGAAGTGAGTCCTTTTTTCCATTAATAGCAACAATGGTTTTTTCTATATTTGAATTGCACACCTACAAATACACTATTAAATAACACATGCTTTGGGTATGTTGTGAATTGTAGGTTAAAAAAATGTTGTGTCTATCAGTGAGAATAAGTTAACTTATGACCATTCATTCTCACAATTCTCAAGATTTCTTCTCTGCATATAGAACACGAAGATGGGAAAACTTTTAATTATTGTTAAGGACTTTCGAAACATAAATTATTCATATTTTACCATTGAGAACAAAACCCCAGTTTATTGATTTCATTAATGTGTGCCAAATATTCATTTCGCACCCCAAAATGCCCAAAATGTGGCATCAACATATAATTAGCAAGTATGTGAAAACTATGAATAATAGTAAATTAAAACAGTTTCCCATAGCCGTAAACAAAGAGTGATATTATAAACTAGATTAAAATCTTAATCATTCACAGTCGGATTCCGATAGTATGTGCTAAATTTTCATATTTCCTACACATATATGGGGTTAACATAAAATTCGTAAAATCAAAAAACCTAAAAAAAAGCACACGAAAATATGTGGAACTTTACACTTGGTATGATAGTGGTTGTTCTCCTTACAAAATGGCATACCTGAGGAAATGAAATGACAGTTATGAATAGAGATTGAAACCCTAGTGAAGAAGAAATAAACCCATTCATTCACTTCTTTAAAGTTTCTACACATAATGGAAAAATGAAAAACATTTCTGGCAAATATACATACCTGGTAAATTTTATTGCTCAAATGATTTCAAGTTCATGATAGGAAATCAAATTTATCGTGATTTCTTCTCTACATAAAAAAAAAAAATGAAAGTTCAAAACACTATCAATAACTATTAATGGTATGAATTTCACATTACTCATAAACAAATACTAACCTGCCATACCTGCCCCCTTTTGTTTGTCTCTTCCAAATGTCTGCAACATAATTTGCGAGCTCCCCTTACCCTTGCAAAATGAAACGAAATTGTTTTTCCAAGCTACTTTAAAAATGTAGAATATGTAAATGAAAACACATTGCTTTTCTAACCATCATTTTTTAAAGATGTTGACGTACTAGACCACATCAATCTTCCATCATTTTTCAAAACTCCCATGACCACCTAGTCGGTAACAGCGTGGGGCTAAATGTCCATCCGTCATACTCCTCCGTCTAATCTCTCATCATCATGCCACTATATGGGGATGGGGCATAATGTTATGATGTCTAAGACATGTCATTTTGTAGGGAGAATAGTTGTTCTCAATTTTAGTTGGTAGTCTTATGTATCTCACAGCTACTAGCTCATATATCATGTAAGTTATTAGTTTGCTTTCAAGGTTTATGCAAAATTTAAGTAAAGACCATTTTAGTGAAATGAAAAGGATTTTGAGGTATGTTCATGGTACAAATAGTTTTGGCATTTTGTGTGTACATCTATAGATGATTTTGGTTTAGTTGGATATACGACAATGATTGGGATGGTTCCATTGATGACAAAAAATGCACTTTATGTTATTTATTTAGTTTTTGTTCAAGTGTCATTTCTTGGTCTTCAAAAAACAATCATCAATGTCTTTATCATCAAATAAAGCTGAGTATTTTGAGTTAAAGCAAAAACAAAATATGCCAACAATTATATTGTGTGATAATAACTCGACAATTGCTATCAATCAAATTTTTATCTTCCATACTATAACCAAACACATTGATATTTTTCATTATTTTGTTAGAAATATTATGGCTGAAAGATAGGTTGAAATAAGGTTTTACAAAACCAATGAGCAGCTTGCTGATATTCTTACCAAGGCAGTTTCAAAATTTTGAAAGATTAAAACAAATGATGGGCGTTTGCTCATTAAGCATGAAGGGGGAGATTGAAAGTATTAATGCTCAATCAACCATCACACTATTTTAAATGACATGTAGCATCCTCCACCATTTGTTATTTTGATTGGAAGGTGTTGTGTAAGCTACCTTTGTATATATACTTTGTTTGTTAACATTTTTGACAACTAGTTTGTAAACAGTTTAACATTTTTATTTTAAAATAGCTCCTCCTCCTATACATAAATTTTTGTATCTTGTTGGATAGTATAAAACTCTCTATTTTCTTAATGAAATGTTTCCATTAGAAAACTTGATTTTCTGAAAGTGGTTACCAACAATTTAGATGGGGTCTAATTTGAACACCTCTACCTTTATACTACTCCAAATTTTGTAGAATATGCCTGCAACTACCACCAACTTTTGAACGTTAATATTAGACGAGGCAGCCAAGAGATTTTTTCTATTGTCATGCTAACCTTAAAAGGTGTGTTCTACCCTCTCTTCTTTTTGTTTCCAAGCAATATTACAGCCATAGGAGTCAAGCAACTCCCATTAGCACCTGACCATGGCTTTTCATTCCAAATAGCAATTAAAGTTTCAGTATAGTTTCTTGATAGGCCTCTAACTATTGAAGAGTTTGACGTTGCCTTGCAAACCATGCCCAATATTAAAAGCCCTGAAAACGATGGGCTACTAGCTGAATTTCTTAAAATATTACATTAGAACATACTGCTTTACTATGTATTCGGAGGCTTATGAGAAAGGCTCTCTAGGATAAAATATTTATCAAGGGTTAGATCTGATTAATTCCTAAAGGTAAAATTACTGATACCATCTTAGGCTAGCATCTTATTATGCTCCTTAATACTACAAACAAAACTATAGCGAAAGCCCTTGCAAAAAGAATCAAATCTATAACCCAAGAGTTAAATTGGAATATCATAAAGAATGAAATGACAATTTAGTGTGAAAATGTTAAAGTAGATTGAATTTGGACAAAAAAGAATATCTCATGTTCAAAGATGTTATCTTATCACTATGTATTTTTGTTCCTTCTCTATTTCTTTCTTGTGATTTAAATGTTAATACTCAATCTAATTATTCATTGTTGTTTGGATTATCTGAGTGCTGGATTGAATTATATTCTTTGAAAAGGGGATATTACTTATTTTTTGAAGAATAATAAGTACTGTCTTTACTGTTCATATGAAACTTTCTAGAAGTTATTGGATGTAATATGGAGTTTGAATTGGGTGGTACATTCTTTAGATTGGCTGAATAAATATTTACTCTTGATTATTAAAGGAGAGGGTACGTAAGAATAAGAAGTTGGCAGGATCTTTACTATTTATATTAAATTTGTTTAGAATGCCACCTAAATGGAATGCCAAAATTAGTGAGAATTCCCTGAAGAAAAAGAACCTCAGTAGCTACATTAACAAATCCCATTTACTCTGCCTTTTTGGATGATAAAGCAATTAGTTTTTCCTTTATGCTAGACAGATTTATAGGACCAGAACCTAATGATAAACTATAACCTAAAGTAGACTTGTGATTCTAAGTATCACCAACCCAATATAAACTTGTGTATCCAACCAAGTTAGACTCTATGCCAACTCTATAATGAATGCCAAATCTCAGAGTACCCTGACAGTAGTGAATGGTCCTCTTATTTTCTTTCTAGTGTAGCTCATGAGGCTCTTGCATAAATCTTGAAACCATGCCTATTGTATATAAAATTTTAATACTATAATGAGTCAAATAGATAAGACTAAAAGTAGTTTGTTGATACAAGGTAGCATCAACCAATGGTGTAGTATAGTTAGCCTCAAGCTTGAATATAAATAAAAAGGGAGTTAGAGATAGATTATAATTATTCATGTGAAATTGAGCAAGTAGATCAAGAGTTTGCTTGGGTTGTGTAAGGGTGATTCTTGAATTTGACTATGAAATCTCAATTCCAAGGAAGTAGTGTAATAAACCCAAGTCTATCATATCAAATTTATCTTTTGGAGCAAACTTTCACTACTACAATAGTAGATGAATAGCTCCTAGAGATTAAAATATCAACAACATAAAGTACTAGTATCAATAGTGAACCATCTTGCCACAAGAGATATATATTAGGATCTATGAATGACATCAAGAGAAACCTAAGTTTAGGAGGAAATAATCCATCTTGGCATATTGTGCTCAAGGGGTTTTTTTGAGTCTATAGAGGGATTTCCTAAGTCTAAAAACTAAGAATGAATCTTGAAAAAACCTTGGTAATTATTCCATGTAGATATCCTTCTCAAGGTATCTATGAAGAAAATCATCCTTCACATCCATTTGGTGCACATCCAAACCATGTGTTGCAACAATAGAAAGTGTGAGTTAGATTGAATTCATATTAGCCATGAGTGCAAAGGTCTTTGTGTGGTCAATGCAAACAACTTGTGAAAATCCATTGTGAACCAAATGTGCCTTGTACTTATCAACCAATCCATTTATAACAAAATTATTTCAATATCCACCTGCATCAAACTACCTCCCTTACCTTGCAAATATAATTTAAATCTTTTGTGGTTTCTCATCAAGGAATCATATTCCTCATTCATAGCACTATCCCACTTAGGTATATTTGATTCCTCTCAAAAAATTTATGGATTAAAGGTTGAGAAAAAGTAAGCATGTGGCCCACTCTGATAGTATGAATGTGTAAATCTACCATCTATTGGATTCCCAAGAAGTGGGTGGGTCGGTTGTTGAAATATCATCCACTCAAACATGTGTAGAAGAAAATGAAGATGACTTTCCATCACTATCTTCACTATATAATTAGAAGAAGAATAATAATATACCTTAATAATTTCTTGTGGATGGTTTGAGTCATTAAAAGAATTATAAAATCCAAATGAATCCAAAATAGAAGGAGAAATGTCAAGTACATAGTTGATAGGACTCTCCTAGAACATAACACTACTCTTAATGAACAACTTAGGTGTGGTGAAGTGGACTAGGTGATAACCTTTTACACCATTTGGATGATTTAGAAAAATGCAAGGTTTGTCTTATAGTGCTACTTTCCTACAATTTTGATTTGATATGCATACCATGTATGAAAATATGAAGATCCTAAAATGCTCAATTGATGATTTCCTACATGTTCAAGCTTCAAAGGGAGTAATTTTATTTAAGGCTATGTGAGGAACTCAAATTTGAATATAAAAAGCATAATTTATTGCTTTTGCCTAGTATTACGGTGTAAGGCACTTGGAGTGTATCATGCAATTAGCCACCTCTTTTAAGGATATATTTGTGTATTAAGAAACACCATTCTACTGGGGATTATAAGAAGACCCACATTGCAAGTCTATCCCTTATGTTGTAAAAAATTGCTCAAAATTTTTGTTGACATACTCACCCTCATTGTCTATCTAAAGAACATTGATGACTTTCCTTGATTTTTTTCTAGCATGAGCCTTGAAATCTTGAAAGTTGTTGAAAACTTTAGATTTTTGTTGAAAGAGGTAACACTAGACAAAACAACAATTTTTTTTATTAGAATTGACAATTAAATAAAAAGACAAAAACTAATCAAGTAGCTCCTATATCTAATAGATTACATGAAGCATTTTTATTATGATGTTGGTCCCATAAACTACCCAATCAACAACGTGTCATTTGAAAAATTGAATAGATGCAATCAAGCCTTCCAAAATCACCTTATCATAACTCATTTATCCACATTTCCTCAAATTATTTATCTAATTAAAAATTCAAAAATTATAATTATAATTTAAAATAATTATTATATTATTTCAAATATATTTCTATTATTTTTTTCAATTACAAAATAAATACTCGCGACTAATGCTTGTTAAATTTTTCATTCTCTTGTCATGTACATTGGTAGGACACAACAAATTCAAGTGGCAAAGGGGGTGACAAAATCAATTTATATTTAGTCTTAATTCACACAAGCCTTTTGTTTCAACTTGTAGAACTATCTTGAATATTTTTATCAATAAAGATATTATCATGTCACTGTGTATGGTTTATATTCAGCCTAATTATCCATTATTGTTTGGATTATTTGAGTGTTGGATTGGCTTATATTCTTTTAAAAGGGAATATTACTTATTTTTGGATGCACTAGTATGGAGTTTGAATTGGGTGGTACATTCTTTAGATTTGGTTGAATAAATATTTACTCTTGATTATTAATGGAGAGGGTATGTAAGAATAATAAGTTTGCAGGGTCTTTATTATTTATATTAAATTTGCTTAGAATGATTAGATGTAAGTAGTACATTCTTTAAATTTGAGTGGACAAAAAATTACTATTGATTGTGGAATCAAAAAATGTTTAAGAGTAATAAGTCTTAATGATCTTTACATTCCCATAAAATTTACCTATAATTATTCAAAAGTACTAAAGAGTTTCAATTAAAGAATACATTCTTTAAAATTAATAGGACAAATATTTACTTTTGACAGTAGAATCAGAAAATATTTAAGAATAGTAAGTCTTTATGTCTTTATTGTTCCTTAAAACTTGCCTGAAATTATTGAGATGTACTGTATGAATTAAATTATTGGACAGCCTATTGATCTAGATGACATTCAAGAATAGTCATAATTACTGGATCTCAAAATATATTAAATAAAAAACAAAAATAGTAGACGCTGCGAACTATAAATAAGGGTAGCGAATGGAGGAGAAAAACCACAGAATAGAAAGCATGGCTGTGAAAAGTGGTAAGAGCAGCATGTCCTCATCTATTTCATTATGTGTAATGCTTATGGTATTTTTACTAGTAGATGTGGGAGTGAGTCAGAATTGTGGGTGCTCCAGTGGACTGTGTTGTAGTCAATTTGGATACTGTGGAACGGGCAATGCATACTGTGGAGAAGGTTGCAGAGAAGGCCCTTGTTATTCTTCTCCTTCTGCTGCTGGTGGAGGAAGTGTGAGTTCCATAATCACTGCTGATGTTTTTAACTCTATAGTTGGAGAAGCAGGCAGTGGGTGTGAGGGGAAGGGGTTTTATAACTATAGTGCTTTTATTGATGCTGCAAATGCTTTCAAAGAATTTGGTACATCTGGGTCTTCTGATGTTAAAAAGAGAGAATTGGCTGCCTTCTTTGGTAATGCTGCCCACGAGACTGGAGGTAACATATGCGCCCTTATTTTATGTATTTGTATACTTTCTTTTTCTAAACTATGTTGCTAAAAATAATATATGCATTGCATGATAGGGTTCTGCTACATTAATGAGCAAAATCCTCCAATGAACTACTGTGATTCCTCCAACACACAGTATCCTTGCCAGCCTGGAAAGAGTTACCATGGCAGAGGTCCTCTGCAACTTTCATGGTGAGTAATATATTTTCATTTCCTGCCCAACTACTTTGAGTCAGTGAAATGCTAATATAATGTAAGGTGATGACAGGAACTATAATTATGGGCCGGCGGGGAACTACTTAGAATTTGATGGGCTGAACAATCCAGACATTGTGGCAACTGATGCCACTATCTCATTTAAGACGGCAGTGTGGTTTTGGATGATGGGTAGCAACTGCCATGAGGTGATAACATCTGGGCAAGGTTTCGGAGCCACGATTAGAGCCATTAATGGCATGGAATGCGATGGAAACAATTCTGAAGCTTTGGATAGCAGAGTCGGTTATTATCAGAAGTTTTGCATGCAGCTTAACGTTGATCCTGGATCGGATCTTCGGTGCTAATTTGGTTTTATTTACTATCATATTACTAGTTAAAATAACAAGGCAACAAGCTGCCATAGTTGCCGATCCACTGCATGTTCATCTATATCTATATTTCACAACCCATCGTAATTATAATATAGTATGTTCGGTTTTTTCATTTCCTTTTGGATGTCCAACCTCGTAATACTTGAATGCAGCAACGTAATACTTGATATATTTGAATTTGTTGTTTCTGAGGTCATGGATGCATCTGAGAATTATATTACATAATAGTGGATCTACTTATAATGGAGGCTGTATGTTTTAATTCTCGAGAGGCGTGGTTCTATTAAATAAAAAAGAAACTTATAAAATTCAATGGCCAATAGGTTACAGGCTTACCACTATATAGTTGGGCTATTGGTATATATTATATAATTTTAATGGTTATTGGTTAAACAGAAAAGTTTAAATAAGATAACTATTTATTATTTTTTTATATTAATAAGAGATGATAGAAAAATTCATGTTCTTTCTTGAGAGCTGATAATTCTAAATTTAAATTTCATTATAACACTACTAAATTATTGGATGATTTGATCATTGAACTGAGTTATATTTAGTCTAAAATTATACAAGATTCATAATGTTTATCATTTGTCTCATTAAATTATTATGATCGCTGGTGGGTTTTGTCATTTACACTATTTATTATATTTTAATTTTATTATTATACCATAAGCCTCTTAATATAATTGATAAATATCTCAACTATGCTTGTTCATAAGAAAATATAAGATTAATAACATTAATAATTAGTTTATTGACATGAACTATGTTGTCTATGGGTTGACAGAACCTGGGTATAGATAATGATACATATTAATTAAAAAATAATAATTTAATCAAGAAACATGCCAAACAATTGATAAAATCAACCCGTTGTAGTATTCAAAGAATTATTGATGTGGACAAGAGTGCATGTCACATGCTTTTGAAACATAATAATCGTAATAACTATCAATACAAAAATCATGCTATAAGCAATAATATAATGATTTTTTAACACCATTTAATCAAGCAACATACCATACAATTGATAGAATCAGCTCATTGTTGTTTTCAAATAATTATTGATATGGACAAGAGTGCATGTCACATTCTTTTGAAACACAAAGATCATGATACTTGTATCAATACAAACACATGTTATAAACAATACCATAATGAATTTTCATATCCAATCAGCTGCCACAAAAATGTAGATTCAATATGGCCCTTATAGTACAAACAATATTCTTACTTTTTTTTCTTTTTACTACATAGTTTGCATTCTCTTATCTTTGAGTAGTATTAAAATGAGTTTAGCAAACAAAATTTTGAGTAACTCAAGGGGTTCCATTAATGAGATAATAGTATGTGTCAAACTTGTTCTCTCCATGTCACCCGCATCTAATATTACTTCTAAGTCTATAGTTAATTCTTGCGGCTTGTGTATGATTAGACCCAATATTATTTTGAATAAAATATGTATGGTTGTCTCTTGTAATTAGTGGAATAGGAGTCTGAACAAGGTTATGTATGTCACATGCCATGCTTGAATAATCATTATACTCAATAATTGCACACAACGATAATCCATGTGTTGACTAACAAAATGGAATGAAGTGAAATTTAGGGGTGGAAAGCCAACTCCTTTGAAAGGATATTTTGCAATCTCCCAAAGGTCTCATGGGTAATTGGGTTAGTTTGTAGGTGTTGCTATGGTTTTTTTCATCCCCCCAAAACCATGTCCACCCTAAATAAATTTTTGCTTCAATTTTAAGTGTTTCTTTGTAAGGTTTATGAACCTATGTTAGGTACCGCTCAAGTTTCTACAACCCTATTTTTGTATGATGATTTGAAATAATGCATAAATTATACCTTTGTGTTAGTTTTTTGTAAAGTTATGAGAACTACTTCAGAACCCAAAATGTAGTTCTCACAACTAGAGAAAGCACTGATAGAAGGAAGATGGAGATGAATTGTAAGTAAACAAAAAAAATTTTGTGTAACGATAGGAAAATCTCACTTACCAATTATAAACTTTAATCTCCAAACGAAATTAATAGGATATAATTGTTATAAAACTGTGCGGGGAAAAGAGGAATAATTCAATTACATACATCACTATATTTAAAATTGTATAACATACATCCATGAATCAAGTGTATCAAAACAAGGTTATGTCATTTTAAGATATAGCCATTCCATAACATAGAGATTTCATGAGTGGAAAACCCTTGTAGGGATGAAAAACCACTCATCAAAAGTGTCTCACTGGCTTAATGAAATGCCTCACCGGTAGAGCCTTACTGGCTACAAAATCTCAATAGTTGCAAGATACATCACAGGCAATGGTCATATTGTCTCATTGACAAGACCATTCATTACATAATTTTGGATATCATGAGTGTCTCACATATCAAGGAGCATATGGAAGTTCTTTTACTAGTCACATAATTCTACACACAACATTTTCAAGTTTTACCGATGTATTATCCTTACATATGAAATTTAGGTAGTGCCAACACTATCATGAATGGCTCCTAAGTATTTGCAAAAATAAAGACCATTCTGCCTCCAATGATCTCTCAAATATCACACAAATATGTTGAAAGCCATATGTCAATCACATAAAGCTTCATGGAAGGAAACCCAAGCTTGCTAGTATGCACACATGTCTATGCAAATATACAAAAATGCTTACTTCTAACTCATTGATTCATAGAGGGTTTTATTAATATTAAAAAAAAGAAGAAAAATTTCTAAGTTATAGCTCATGTATATATAAAAATAAGCTAATGAGTATTTATATGAGTATACATTCTTAAGTAAATAAATCTCGAAAACAACTAAGTGAGGAAAATTCCTAATTTCTTTGAACATGTATATTGACCCACAATTCATGAGAAAAGTGTCATCATTGAAACTAACTCTATTAAGTAGTGTATGATTCAATGTTTATTTAACTTTTAATTCAAAATGAAACAACCACAATATCATTTAACTAAGATCTACTAAGTAGAAGAATACATATCTAATTATTACCACAACCTATTTTACCCATAGCTTGGAAGGGATAACATTACTTTGTTTGCCAACGCAACGATCCCGCAAAGTAAATAAATACAAGATTCAATTATTTCTAGAAGTAATTCTCTACCAAAAATTTATTCTATGTCAAATTAATTTTCTTAAAGACGAAACTCTCCCATTCCTTTTACTCACTATATATAAACATCTACCATTTACTAGTTTCCATAGCATAAGTTTATAAACCAAGTCCGTGTTTAAAAATACCATTTATTCCCTTGATGTTCTCTTAACCACTATGCAAGAGCACCAAAGAAACTCACATACTAGCAAAGTATTACCAAGAACATTTTCATATTCAAAGTAGGGTAAAAGTAAATCAAGTATATAACGTTAACTATCCATAAGAGCTTCAAAAAAAATCCATTGACTAGAAGCAATTAAATACACATATGTAGGTCTTTCTTCTTGCTTACAAGGAATCTAATGATTTATTTCTAATTTTAGTTAATTAAACAAAAATTTACAGATCTATACATAACCGAATTAAATACTTTCAAGTCAAATATATTTATATTTAAGTAAATAAGCCTTACCCATTCACGAATATGCATAGGTATATATTCAATAATGCATTCATTAAAATATGAATCCATCACTCTCAGTCAGATCATTAAAGCTATTCTTTTCAACATTTCATTCTAACTCTTACACATAATGCATATATATATATATATATATATATAAACCATATAAATACAAATATATATATATATATAGATAAACAGAATGTCACATTACCAGCATT
This sequence comes from Sequoia sempervirens, assembly GCA_007258455.2. Lineage (NCBI taxonomy): Eukaryota > Viridiplantae > Streptophyta > Pinopsida > Cupressales > Cupressaceae > Sequoia > Sequoia sempervirens. The sequence goes on from VDFB02011161.1 coordinate 24,265, forward strand.
TATTCTTTTATATTTTTGCGGAGTGATATATATATTTAATTAATTATGTATATATATACACAGATTTATATATGTATGTACATATATACACTTTCAGATATTTACATTTTCAGACAAAATAAAGTATTCATCTTCAACAATATAAATATATTCTTATAAATACCACAGTCCTAAACTCACAAAGAACCACTTATATATATTCAAAAATGAATCCATCTACTATTGAAATGTATCAACTTAAAATAGAGATATTTATCATACCAAATCAGATTTTAATATCTAATCTTTTCTAATTTAAACTTGCTCCAATATATTTTATAAATGAACTTACATTTCCTATCACTTGCAAAATCTACTATTCAACTCCCAATTCAAATACAAAGATATATTTGTTGTTCAAAATGAGTATTTTCTAAATCATCTGTAAATATTAAATTCATTCCGGAAAAACAATCACATTTTTGTTTCCTTATATTCCCAACAGAATTTCATGAAATTCACTTCAGAACTGGAACAATTTATAATAATAATACTATTTGGTTTCTTATATATTTATAGAATTCAGTATATATGAGTCACAATCACACGGAACATGAACAACAAATCTCCAAGGGACTAGCTAAATATTTGAATTTTGCTTCAATGATTTTAAAAGAAATAAACCAATTTTGAAAGGGCCGACCCCACCAATTGGGGGAGGTGCTACTTGTGAGGGCAGCGCCCCCTCCACAAGCAGGCCTTCCCAAAGGGGAAAGGCATAGCTGGGGGAGTACCCTTGTGCATTTAAAATTTTACCCTTTCCCAAATAAAACTTCATATGTCAAATTCCAAGGCTCTATAATTTAGCTTCAATCAACATACATTATTGTACATATTATATATATAAATATATATATATATATATACTTGTACAAATTAGTGTATATGTTATACCTATATTTATATATAATGTTATTATCACTTTAAGAAACAAGATTTCAAAATATTTCCCAGTTTAGCGTAATAGTATATATAAAAGGTTTATTCAATGTATATATATATATATTGAATAAAATAAAATTATAGATATACAACCATGACATTACAGAGCAATCAAATACTAATTGCAAAATAGCAAATAATAGAATATTTGGGTTTTTAATGGAAGAGTTATTTTATGTAATACAAAGAGAATAATTAAATATAGTATTGTTCAGCTGTAATATATAATTTTCATACAAGCCTTATACTTTTAAGGATTAAATACACAAATTCAATAGATAACAATAGTTGGGATTTCAATAGAAGAAGAAGTTCAATCTTTCCATAGGCAATCATCAATGTTCACATTTGAAATTGCAAAACTTTGGAAAAGAATTCAAGAACCTAAAATTCACTTTCAGCTAAGTTCCCTCTTCATATCATTGTTCCTCTTTCTTCCACCGTTCTTTCCCATTGTTCTCTGTTTTGCTGAGCTTTCCAGAAAAAAAACTATTTATCAGAGCCCCATTTCAGTTATATTTTGCAGAGAATAAAAGAAGATTATGAAAGCTATTACCCGTTTCCATTATAGTTTTCCTCTTTTTAATAAGCAATAGAAAAATATTATTTACTTTCAAATTAAATATTTACTCTATATAAACAATAAAGAAATTTCATTTAATTAGGAATAAGGTAGTTATTCTAAATAACCAAATATTATCCTTTATTTGAAATAAATAAAATTTATAATTAAATTATAATTAATCATTTTGTTTCATTATACTTTTATTTCCTTGATAATTAATTTAATTAACCATTTTAAAATATGAACCATTAAAATAGGGGTCGTGACAGTTTGAAACTTTCTATAGGTTTCAAAACCTCTGTTGGTTCTCGACAGGGTTTTGAAAACCCATTCTAATCCCGACAAAATTTTTTTCTTTCAAATGATAGCATTTTATTGATCTTAGAGCCCCTATTAGAGATTATCCAATTTTCAAAATTATTTAAAGCTGTGCCTTTGGTTAAGTGGAAAATGAAAAAGGTTTCCTAAACCTCGAGTCAGATTTTGATGAGGTTCTCAAAACCTCATCAAGACCCAATGTCGGTTCCACATATTTCTCTTAAAACTACCATCTTGTGTTCAAAGCTTTCTACTTGAAATGAATAAAAATGTGTGCTTTCTTTCACTTCTAAGGTTTTCAACTTAAAAGGAGAAAGACCAATTCTTCAACCTTTCACTCAAGAACAAACCCTTGAGATTTCAATGCAAAGGAGATTGAAATCTAACAAAGGAAAGGTTCTAGGGATTGAATTATAACTAATGAGGGGTTCACCACCAAGTGTAAACTTGGAAAATACAATGAGTTGGAAAACACAATGTGATATGCAAACAAATGCTAAATGACCTAAAAAATGCTCTAGAAATGTAAATAAAACCAAAAAAAAAGCAAGAATGAAAATGGTGTGCACCTGGAAACCTTGAAGGGACTAGAAATAGCTTTGAAAATCTAGAAATCTAGACTTTTTAATGCTACTGGGACTCATTTGCCAACCTAGGTGAATTAGACCCAGATCCTAGTTTTTTCACGAGAGTCCATTTTAGGAAAAAGGGTATCAAAAACTACAAACAAATCTTACATATAGTTGTAGTGGGACTCATTCACCACTCTTAGTGAATCAATCCCATTTTACTTTTTTGAAAACTGAAGGTTCTGATCTACACTCTAACACCTACCTTTTTCTTCCAATCTGAGCCCCAAGTCTGAATTTGTGAAAAACACCTATAAAATAGAATTCAAAAGGATTTGCTAATGGGGGGTTTCCCTTGGTCAACCCCTAGTTTGGTAATCAAACCTTGATAAAAATGATGAAATGTGCATAAAAACCCTAGTAAAACCCTAGCCTTATGTGTGTTAAAGACTAGGAAATCTAAGACATGATGCAATCCTATTCTAATGTGCAAGAATATGATGCAATAATGGAAATGCAAAGATGAACAACTCACTTGTGATTATATCCAATCACCCTAAGTGAACTCTAATTATGCTTGTACCTTCCTTAGGCCGAATGTAGAGTGACAATCGAAGATGGAATCACTTATGAAACAAGTCTTTAGGATTGGCTTGATCACTAGTTGCATCTCCCCAACCTAGAATCCATCATGATTCACCATAGGCATCCATGATCAACCCTTGAAAATGCTAGATCTTGATGCAGACCCAAGGTGGAAATCAACTTTTAAATGAAAAATAATAGATGGTCAATCCAAATTTCAAAGTAAATCAAAATAACTTCACAAATCCACTTGTTAGATGCATTCTTTCCACCAACACAGCCAAACAGCTTCAAGGGACTTTTCACCCAACTTTCCAAAAATACTTTCCAAATAAATAATGGATTTAGAAATCCATTAAGGATTTACACAATATACATCAATATCAGATATAACTCCTTTGGACCAATTTAGACTTCCAATACACTCACCATGGGAAAAACAAGGAAAATAGGTCAATTTAACAAAGGAAGTACCCTTCAAACTTATCCAATAACCTTGAAACCTTGGGGAAGCAAATTAAATGGACCAAAACCACAAAATTCACAATTGGTTTTCACTTGTACAACTAGAAACACTCCCAACTCAAAAAACCTCCTTTTCTAATGCAAAAACAAGGGTTTTTTCAAAATCTTCATTCCTAGACTTGAATAAACAAATAAATAGTCCAAACACCTTTCATAGGGTTTGCATTGACATTTTAAATTCTTACAAACTCAACTCCATCAATAACTCATTGAAAAGCACTTCAAAACCATCACTTTTCAAGGGAAAAATTGCATTTTCAACCCTAGGGCATCACATATTCACCACAAAAATGCTTTATTTTGATGAAATATTAATTGGAACATATAACCTAAGACATTTTTAACCAATCCACTGAGTTACAAGAGAAAATAATAGGTGGATTGGTCAAAATCTCATTTTTTTGCCTTCAAAGCCCTTAATGCAAGGAAAACAGGGTACTTGCAGCAAATTTTGAATTTCTCTCACAAAACAATGAATGAGAACTCCAAATCAAAAGAAGATGAAATTAAACACATATACACACGTTCAATGAAGTTTTCAGAGAATTTTGAGACTATACAGGTCTGTACAACAATAAAGAATTCTAGAAAATAGTAAAAAAAATACAGAAAATGCGCCAAAAAATGTGGTATTCTTGTTGTGTGAGTTATTTACACCTCCATCAACCTTGATTCGAGACTTAGAAGGCTTATTATAAATTTACAAGCCATAACCACCTCCAAAACAACCAACTTTTACCTAATCACCCTTTAAATGACTAATTTTGCAAATCAACACAATTTTGACAACATTTGCAATATTTTGCATTTTTGCCATTATTGAACTTTTAAGTCTCTAAATACCTTTAGACACCTTACATATGGTCATTTAGACCTTATTTAACTCTTATTAAGACTTCTAGACTCAAAAACAACAAAATCCCTTCATTTACCCAATTTGACATCTTTGACAATTTTGACAATTTTTCAAGTTTTCACACACTTTCCAATGTCTTCATGGAACAAAGATGAAATCACGTTAAAATGACCTTCTAAACCTTTTAAACTCATATTATTGACACTAAAAGGTATTGGTGCTCCTACACCATACACCCCACCAAGAAAAAGACCCTTGTCCCAAGTGGTAGAATATGCTCCAAGCATTGACCCTACTGCCCCATGCTTCTTTAGTTGTGTTTGCTGCCTTATTGTCCTTAAATCATGTTTTGATACCACTTCTCCAGACTTCATACCTACACAAAAAAATTCATTAGCAAGAAATAACCCTGCAGTTTCCTTTTTTTCATTCATATACTTGCAATTGTTCTTCATTTTATGCATGCGCTGCCTTGTGATCAGTTTTGTGTTCCTTGAAGGATTATGTGCACTCCTTATTGTCCTCAGACCTTTCACACCTCTATCAACATATTCCCAACCATTAGAAACTCTATTTACCTTTACATCAGCACCTCCCACTATCTTTGTGACTTTACATTCAACAATAGGACACACTATGGTCCCAACAATCACTACACCCTGCTCATTGAACTCTTTAAGTATGCCACCCTATTTCTCATACATCCCTGTAGATTTGTTAGAATTTATTGTGTTAAAATCAGACTTTGACATGAGTTTTGCTACTGTCCTTTGCAAAATCAGATTGTTCACTGCCTTAACACCATTTGAAGGTGTTCCAATCATTGTCCTAACATTATTACCCTGCTGCAAATCAGAAAATGCACTGTCCCTTTTGTCTTCAAGCCTTAAGGGCCGCTTTCTACCAAACATAATCACTTTTGACTTACCTTTGATCTACTCTCTTTCCAGCAAAGGAGTTAACTTATAGCTTTGATCATCCTTCCATATTGTGTAAGTATTGGCCCAACCATCATACATAGACCTTCTATGATATTGCCATGGCCTCCCCAAGAGAAGATGGTAGCAATCCATTGGAAATACATCACACAAGATTCTATCCTTGTACTCCCCAATCTGGAAATATACATAAGCTTGCTCATTCACCACTAAAGTTTGACTATCATTCACCCAAGAAACCTTGTAGGGTGCTACATGAGGTATCTTTTCTAGACTCAACTTATCTACCATTTCCCTAGACACCATGTTATCTTGAGAACCTGAATCAATAACAACTTGACACACTTTACTTTTGAATTTACATGAGGTTCTGAATAAACTCCTTCTTTGGCTCATGTCTTCTTCCTTTGGTGTTTGCAGCAATGTTCTTCTCATCATGAGTGCCTCTCCCACTTCTGGATCTGCAGGCCTACTTATACTTGTAGAACTTTCATACTCTTCCTCTTGAATCAATTGTGTTCTTCTCTCATTCCTCCTATCACCACTTGAAGTTGCACCTTGATTTTAAGGACACTTAAAGAAGGGGTGTCCAAATTCATTACACTTGAAATATCTACCTGAAAACTCATTGAAATCCCTCTTTGACTTGAAGTTTGTTCTTCCACCTCTCCATCCACCTCTTGATTCAGGAGCTTGTTCCTTGCTTTTATCAACCTCTTCATGTCCTTCCTTGGATTTCCTTGAACCCCTTCCTCTATTCACACCACCTCTACCCCTTGCTTGTCTCTCTTGTCTCCTCTTGATTCTATCTTCTGCCCTCATTGCCATTTGAAAGAATTCTTCAACTGTTTTAGGTGGATTGAGGTTAATCGCATCCGTTATATTCAACCTCAAACCACTCAAGTATCTAGCCAATCTCTCCACTTCATCTTCATTATGACCTACTCTTATACACAATCTATGAAACTCTTCAGTGTAAGACATCGCATCCATTTCTCTTTGCTTTATTTCTTGCAATTTCATGAAAGTTTGAATAGCATATTCTGTTGGTAAGAATTGAGCCTTAACTTTTGCTACCATTCTATCCAAAGAACATATTTTAGGCTTACCTTTCTTGACTCTATCCTCTTGCACAAAATTCCACCATGTAAGAGCTGGTCCTTTCAACTTTTTCTTTGCATACTTAACCTTCTTGTTGTCATCAATATCTTCAAACTCAAAAAAGTTATCCAAAGCATCAATCCATGCTATAACTTCTTCACTATCCATCTTACTTCCATACATGGGCACATCAAATTTTACCTTAGGATTATTGTCACCCTTGACCACTTTCAGCATCCTAAGCATTCTTCTTTCATCAGGATCTAGTTCATCTTCTTCATCTGGAACTAGAGGATCCCCTTCAGCCTCTTCATCACTTTGCTCTTCATCTACAACTCCTCTCCTTTGATTCTTCTCCAAAGCAGCTATCCTTTCTATAGTAGCATCTTTATATTCTTTGTATATCCTCTCCTTCCTTTCCAATTGCTCCTTCAACTCTTGTATTTCTTTAGCCTTTGGAGGCATGCTTCACAACCTACAAAATCAAACAACCAACAAGATCTTGTGCCTGATGCTCTGATACCACTTTGATGCAGACCCAAGGTGGAAATCAACTTGAAATGACAAATAACAGATGGTCAACCCAAATTTCAAAGCAAATCAAAATAACTTCACAAATCCACTTGTTAGATGCATTCTTTCTACCAACACAGCCAAACAGATTCAAGGGACTTTTCACCCAACTTTCCAAAAATAATTTCCAAATAAATAATGAATTTAGACACCCATTAAGGATTTACACAACATACTTCAATATTAGATATAACTCCTTTGGACCAGTTTAGACTTCCAATACACTCACAATGGGAAAAACAAGGAAAAGAGGTCAATTTAACAAAGGAAGTACCCTTCAAACTTATCCAATCACCTTGAAACCTTTAGGAAGAAAATTAAATGGACCAAAACCACAAAATTCACAATTGGTTTGTACCTATATGGCCAGAAACACTCCCAACTCAAAAAACCTCCTTTTCTAATGCAAAAACAAGGGTTTTGTCAAAATCTTCATTCCCTGACTTGAATAAACAAATAAATGGTCCAAAAACCTTTCATAGGTCTTCCTTGACATTTTAAATTCTTACAAACTCAACTCCGTCAATAACTCATTGAAAAACACTTCAAAACCATCACTTTTCAAGGGAAAAATTGCATTTTCAACCCTAGGGTATGACATATTCACCACAAAAATGCTTTATTTTGATAAAATATTAATTGGATCATCTAACCTAAGACATTTTTAAGAAATTCACTGAGTTACAGGAGAAAACAATGGGTGGATTGGTCAAAATCTCATTTTTTTGCCTTCAAAGCCCTTAATGCAAGGAAAACAGGGTACTTGCAGCAAATTTTGAATTTCTCTCACAAAAAAATGAATGAGAACTCAAAATCAAAATAAGATGAAATTAAACACATATACACACGTTCAATGAAGTTTTTAGAGAATTTTGAGAATGTACAGGTTCGTATAGCAGTAAAGAATTCTAGAAAATAGTAAAAAAAACATAGAAAATGCACCAAAAAATGTGGTATTCTTGTTGTGTGAGTTATTTACACCTCCATAAACCTTGATTCAAGCCTTAGAAGGCCTTTTATAACATTTAAAAGCCATAAAAACCTCCAAAACAACCAAATTTCACCTAATCACCCTTTAAATGACTAATTTTGCAAATCAACACAATTTTGACAACATTTGCAATATTTTGCATTTTTGCCATTATTGAACTTTTAAGTCTCTAAATACATTTAGACACCTGAAATATGGTCATTTAGACCTTATTCAACTCTTATTAAGACTTTTAGACTCAAAAACAACAAAATCCCATCATTTACCCAATTTGACATCTTTGACAATTTTGACAATTTTTCAAGTTTTCACACACTTTCCAATGTCTTCATGGAACAAAGATGAAATCACATTAAAATGAACTTCTAAACCTTTTGAACTCATATTATTGACACTAAAAGGTGTTGGTTCTCCTGCACCAGATCTCGATATAAAGTGAGCTTGAAGACATGCAAAACACTCTAATGTTGCTCCAATGCTTCAACTTTGCTTGCTTTTGGAATTAGAATGCTCTTATGAAAGATTGCTTGAAGATTATTGTTCCTTGATGCTTGATCAAAGTCATTAGAGATGATTAAAATTACTTAGAAGCTTTCTTTTATATGCATTATCAACTAATTGACCATTATTTAGATATCAAATGCCGACATTTACCAAAAAAATGAATTAAATTGATGAATTCTCACTCAAATTTGAAAAAGAGCCCAAATGGAACTCATTCTCCACACTTGGCGAATGGGCCCCACCTAAGGGGACTCATTCACCCAAGGTGGAAAATGAGTCCCACCTTAGATTTTTGAGTGAAATGAGCCCCGAGATCCAAAAAAATGGGTCCTAAGGGCCTGTAAAGGGTGATTTGAAAGGGGAATTAATCCAAGGGTGCCAAAATAGGTCCAAATTAAGTATGAAATTGCCTCTTTCTTCAAGAGCGCACAATTTTCTAAACTACACTACTTAGCTTTAAAGAAAATGATGCAAGAAAAAGAAACAATACATTACATAGAGAACATTAAGCAAAACTAGAGATTATTAGATCTATTCAAAATGCATCAAATTACAAGAAGCGGATGAATATATAAAGAAAAGAATAGATATATTATATTATATTAAGAGAAAGGAGTACAAGCTTTTACGCACAAAGAGTGAAAATTAAGATGTGGATTCCCTCCACAACCTTCTGAATCCTCTCAATTTGTGCAGGAGAAAGCAATTTTTCATAAAACTCTATAAAATAAGAAAAAAAATTCATCACATTACTCTTGAACCCAGTGCATAAGAGAGTAGCATCTTGTTTGATTTCTTCTTTCCTGAGAGCAATAGCAATGCAGATGGCATCTCCAACTAGGCCTTCTTGTGGGTCTTTTCTCAAACATTCCAAGGAAGATTCAAGACTAGTCTATGTATTCCAGCCTCACTGGTCTTTCAGTAGCTTTAGCACCCCAATCAAATTTACCAAAAGTTTGGATTATGTTATATATGAACCACTCCAGGAGTGTAACTTTATGGACATGAAATTGCACTAGGAAATTATCCCCTATGATTCTCCTTATCACTCCTTCAACATTATTCCTTATGATGAAAACCTCCCTCAAATGATCAACCACTAGTTGTTGCATAGAGTTGCACTCCACACCTTTGATAATGAGAAAATTTTCTTTCAAGGTTGCATCACTTGAGATGCTCAACATTTTGAGAAAAAAATTGAGATGTGAAGAATGGAAGGAAACTCCTCTAAATTTATAGAGGTAGAAGTTGGGCATCAAATCCCAAAGATCAGCCATGAAGAGATTTTCCCAGAAAAACTAGTGGGTAAGTATGTTGCCGAATTGATTTAGATTAGTATGGAGTAGTGAGTGATGTGATGAAGTTGCTAGATTTATGATTGTATAAGCTTTGACATTGGTGTAAACATTCTAATTAAAATCTCTCGCACACATAGGATCACAAGAAAATAATCTGCAACGAATGTCAGATCAAGAAGAGAACTAGAAATAGTTTCAAAATCAAAGAACATTCTAACACATAACCTTTAGAGTTGGTGCAAACAAATCTTTGTGGACCTACTAGAACAAGAATCTTTCAAAGTGACGGGTATTTCATATTATTAATTGATGATTACTCTAGAATGACTAGGGTAACTTTTCTCAAAGAAAAAATAGAAGCTTTAGATAAGTTTAAGGAATTTAATTCTATGGTTGAGAATGAAATGGATATGAAAATAAAATATTTAATATTTGACAGAGCTGGATAGTTCACCTCTAATGTGTTTAACAATTTTTGTGAAGATCATGGAATAAAGATGCATTTGTTAGCTCTTAGGACTCCTTAATAGAATGGAGTGGTGGAAAGGAAGAATACAACTGTTCAAAAAGTAGAAAGGACAATGCTAAGAGAAGAAAATCAATTGGATTTCTAAGTTAGAGAGAAGCAATTCATACTATAGTTTACATAATTAATAGAGCACAAGCAAGGACAAATAGTTCAAAGACTCCCTATGAGTTATGGTATGGAAGAACTCCTACTATCAAATATTTTAGATTATTTGGAAGAAAATGCTATATCAAGAGAGATGAAGAAAACTTATGAAAGTTTGATGCAAGATCTGATGAAGGAATCTCCCTTGGATACTCTACAAAAATAAGGGCTTACTGATGCTACAACAAGAGGCTAAAAAGGATTGTTGAAAGTGCAAGTGTCAAAGTGGATGAAGACTTACATAAAATTTTAGTGCTAATAGAAGGATGCAAATCAGATGAGTCCTCTAACAAAGAACAAGAAAAATATGGGGGAAAGGAAAAATCTAAGTGCAAATTGAAGAGCACAAGGCTCCGAAAAGGATCCCTATGACTCTTATGTATGTGCAGAAGAATTATTCTAAAGATCAGATCATTGGTGACAAAAGAAGAGGTGTATTGACAAGAAGAATTGATGCTATCACAAAAGAATGAGTAAATATATGTTTACTCTCCAAAGTTGAACCTAAGAGAGTGATTGAGTCATGCAAAGATGAATATTGGATCAAGGCTATGGAAGAAGAATTAATACAGATTGAGAAGAATCAGACTTGGAAACTTGTCATAAGACCAGCAAATAAGAATGTTATTGGAACTAAATGGGTATTTCAGAACAAGATAAATGAGAATAGAGAAGTTGTTAAGAACAAGGCAAGGCTTGTGTGTAAAGGCTGCTCATAAGTAGAAGGACTAGAATTTGAGAAAATATTTTCTCTAGTCGCAAGAATGGAGGCTATTAGGATGTTTTTGGCTTTTGCAACACATAATGATTTCAAATTTTATCAGATGGATGTGAAGTCTACATTCTTGAATGGTGAGTTGGGAGAAGAGCTATATATTGAACAACCGAAAGGATTTCAATTATTGGATAATCCTAATATGGTCTATAGATTGAAGAAGGCATTATATGGACTCAAGCAAGGTCCTAGAGCTTGGTATATAATATTGGATAGATATTTGTTGTAGCATGGATTCAATAAAGGTACTACAAATATCAATCTTTATTTCGAAGTTGAGAAATATCAAATCTTGATTGTAGTTGTGTATGTTATTGATATAATCTTTGGAGGAAATGAAACAATGTGGAAGATATTTGCATATCATATGCAAAATGAGTTTGAAATGTCAATGTTTGGGGAGATGAATTTATTCCTTAGGCTAAAAATCAATTAGACAAAAAAATGTATCTTCATTTCACAATCAAAGTATGTCAAAGAAATGCTGAAGAAGTTTGGAATTTGGAAGACTCTAAATCTATATGCACTTCCATGGTTATTGGCTGCAAGTTGAGCAAGAATGATGAATCTCTTAAGGCTGATTAGATCAAGTATAGCTCAATGATTGGTGCACTGCTATACCTAATTAACTGCTACTAGACCAAATATCATGTGTATGCAATCTATCTTGTGGCTAGATTTTAAGAAGATCCTAGAGAGTCACATGTGGCAACAGTAAAAAGAATATTTAGATACTTCAAGGGAACTCTGGAATATGGCTTTTGGCATCCAAAGGATATTGATTTCTCTCTAAGTGCCTATATATATGCAGATTGGGTAGGTTGTGTGGATGATAGAAGAAGTACAAGTGGTGTTGCTTTTTTTCTTGGAAGCAGGTTGGTATGTTGGCTAAGCAAAAAATTAGGATTCAATGTCATTATCCACTACAGAAGCATAATATATTATCGTAGCATCTTTTTGCACACAGGTGTTGTAGATGAAATAAACTTTGAAGGATTATCAAAGTATCATATGATGAACCTATTTCTATCTTATGTGACAATACAATTTGTATCAACATTTCAAAGAATATGGTAATGCATTCAAGGACAAAGCATATCTCAATCCGATATCACTTTTTTAGAGAGAAGGTTATAGAGAATGAAGTGAAGTTGCAGTATGTGCCTACTAAGGATCAAGTTTCAAATATATTCACTAAGGGTCTTCCTGAAGATACATTTGAGTATCTCTGGTAGAAGTTGGGGGTTATTGCCACTCCTTCATTTAACTAGATGCATAAACGTGTGCATCAATCTAGTAGAACTATTCAAGATCAATTTTCTATTTTGGACTAATGGAGGCTACCTCTTAGGGGGCGTAGGTAGCAATGGTTGTTTGTTGGTGTTGTCTTTTGAAGTTGTTTCGAAGGAAGTAAGTGCAATTGTTTTCCTTTAAAGGTTTTTCCTTATTATATGTGAGTGATGGAAAAGAGGGAGTAGAAGAATGGAAACTGTGTTGTTATTTGCCATTGATGTCAAAGGGGGAGAAAGTTAGCTGAAAAACCATATGAAGAAAAGGGGATATAGAGAAAGTGTTGAAAAGAATATAAATGCTTGTGTAAGGGGGAGTAGTGTTTGAGTAATATGTGTCGTTGTTATTGATGGTTTTTCATATCAGGTGTTTCCATCAATGGAAAAGGGGAGATTGTTGAAAACTTGTGTTATCATTGATGTCAATAGAGTGTTATTGCATTGATGTCAACCCTTGAGGAAGTAAGTGTGTTTGTTTCATTATGTTGTCAGTAGTATTATCACTGCTATCAACCTCTAATGTAGCAATGATGAGTAATTAGTTTTGGATATCAACATCTTGTGTGGTTTAGATGCTAAGAAAGTGTTGCAGATGTTGAGATGGTGTTTGTGGTGCTCCGTTTCCAAGTTCTTTTAAGAAAATTTTAATAAAAAAAGAGTTCAGTGTGGCAAAGTGGTGTTCTAGTATGTGCTCCACATTTCTTTTGTATTGAAGCTATGCTTGTTTGGTTCAGATATGTTGATCAAAGGTGTCCAGAGATGTTATAACTAGAGTTTCCATTGGTTCATAGACAATATATTTGTGTTTACTATTACTATTTGATGTTATTATATAACTTGTAAGTCATATAATGCTTAACCTTATAATAGTGAATAACACTTATGGCTTGATACATGTTATTATTTGGAGACATGACATAGTATCTTGAGAAAGGTGTATGCCAGTCTATGTGAACAATGATTTTGAGTTCTAGGAAATTAATTATATGCCAGTAAGTAAAATCATCAATCAAGGTAGCTAAGAGTAAGAGGTCAAAGATTTGCATGCTTGTGGAAACAAAAAAACCTAGCTTCTAAGATTTGAGCAGAGTACCTATATAATATGTTGACATGAATACAAATTCAACACAACTTGAAGAGTTACAGGTATCAACTTGAAGCTCTGATATAAGAGTGTAAGAGAAATACAATGGCTATGAAGGATCTGACACTACTTATTAACACTAAGAGAAGGAAGAACACTTGTCTTTATCACAATAAATGAAATGAGATCATTTTAATTATTTCCATGAGGCTTAACAGTCTATGCGTTGTCAAATTTTCTAGTTATCTCAACCATCAAAAGGGGCTGACATTGAGAACTTAGTTTCTTCCTTAAGCAAGTAGTTTCCTTTCCTATTGATTGGATCAATAATTCACCAAGATTGTTTCATCTATTCAAATAGTATGGAGTTGAATCGTAAAGGTCTTTATATTCTTGTAAGCTACAAAAATTATATGGTGAAATGCTTAATTGTTTTTATGACACATAAAACAAATATCCTCTATTTTTATTACCAAATAATATAGAAACAAAAAGAGCGTTTTCAAAACTAGTTACCAAATGGCAATATATAAGAATAGTGAAATAGAAAAAAAGTGTTTCTTTGAAGGGGCAACCTCCAATGATATTGTCTAAAGATATAAAAAAATATTATATAGTGTGATGATGCAACAATGATAAACTAACTATATTTATATGCACAAACATGAGTAGACTACTTTCAAGAGTCTACAATGATCTATTAGATGAATTGGACAATATTTGCGCCATGTGTTCTCCATGCCTTAACTCATTATGTGATTAGTTACCATGAGATATGCTTCTTCTAAGGTGTTGTACACTAAATAAATAATAATGTTATTTATTCATAGAGGTTTATCCTAAGAATATGGGACATTCTAATTGATTTATCATTGTGGTAACCTTAAATAAACAAAATTATTCCCCAAGATAAATAGGACAAACTAAAGATACATGTCATGTTTTTGGAATATTGATCAAGTGTGCTAAATTCCAAAAACACAAGGAGACACATGAGGACAAAGTTGATTGAGATGTGATAAATTTGTTGAGATGAAGACAAAATCATTAAGATAAAAGTATCTATTTTTTAATTTTGTTGTAGTGTACAAACTTGGACACATCTTGGAATACCTTCAAGAAGACATTTACAAGTATGTACTACCTTATGGAACCACTTGTGAGGTGTTATGTGGGTTAGCCCATGGTTTTGGAAATCACTGGTGGTTTCCAATTGAGCTAATTTCCTATATAAACAAGTTTGGGTGAGTGATTTATATAATTCAAAAGATGTATAAAAAATTACAAGGTGTGAGTTATCTTTGAAAGTTTGAAGGTTATCACATTAAAAATTTATTAATGTAGGAACATCTAAGTTCACAAGAAATCCTGCTTCATCAAAAAAAAGATTTATTTTATGTTCAATTTATTGATGTAGGAACATCTGAACTCATAAGAAATCTTGCATCATTAAGAAGCAAAGAGTACCTCAAGATGTGCTGAAAGAGGCACAGGGCTGACCAAATCTTCAAATTTTTCTAAGAAATGTTTTGTCTGATGAAGTAATTCTAGTTAAAAGGTTGGATGAGTATTCTAATGCCAATGAATACTTAACTGCTTCTGAAAATGGAACTGGTAATGAAATGTAGGGTTTTGATAAGATAGGTTGCACAAATATTTGGGGTTTACTAATTTAGGGAAAAAGTGTTGGAGTGAATACATGTCACATTCTAAAGACTATAGAAGTCATGTCAACACATGGGTATTGTACACAACTATTCCTTAAGAAGGTAAAATGCTTTGTGGCATCTCCGCATAATCCACTCAATCATAGCTACTATAGTCTGAAGCTTGTTGTTGCTTAGTACTTATCAACGATTCCTTCAGAACATGTACATACAAACACTTTTCTCATGATGAACTCATCATTCTTGCAATATTATTTTGGTACACTACTTATACTGGGAATTTCAATCTATTATTGAGAGTTCCCATAAGAAAATTGCTTCCATTTTCTATAGTGACTAAATGGTTCTCATATAGTAATGTTTAATGGAAATTGTAATATGGCTTCAACTATTAAATGACACATTAATTTCTTGATGATAAATTGTATTTTGTGAGGAAACTCGGGTTGAAGTACACAATCATTTTGATCTAAAAGTTTGAGAAATGAAAAGTTAGAGCCATAATATTGAAGTATGCCCACGTATGATATTTGTGGTCATGAGACCAACCATTCTTCACAGTATGTTAACTAGATGATAAATAAAATGAAATATGAAAATCATTTAAAATTTAAGGAATTAAATAATTTATCATGTAAACTAATTAATATTTAGTTCAAAGAATGTTTTTATAAGTAAATCAAATGAAAAAGGAGGTGGTGGTCTTGATGGGATAGAACTGCACAGGAATCTATTGCTTCACTATATTGAAGATAGGGAACATTGAATCAGTTAAATGGATCACTGTTCAAAGTCTACATAGTCGAGGGAATATAAAAAATGCAGGATATGTTGTTTTGTGCTCTGTCCTGAAAGAAGTATAAAGATAGATTTTTTTTTTGTGCTTTTGTTTAGGGAGAAAAGAAGAAAGTTAATACCACATAACACATTGGGATTTGCTTTGACTATTCACTAGATTGATTATTTAAGTCTCATACTGTTTCTTAATTTGTTATTGAGGATTTTTATTTGTAGTAGTTTTTGATAATACTCAGGTCTTAAGAAATAATTTGAAAGTATATATAAGGAATAGGAGATAGTAGTTGAGCATGCTTTAATAGTTTGTAGATTTAATGATCAATATTTTTATTAGTACACCACTAGTAGTTGTGATTTAAAGGTTGTTAGTGTTGACTATGAGTACTTATACTTGAATGAAATGTATTCTTTAGATCTAAAAAGCAAAGAATCATGTGATGACATGTTGATGCATCAAGAAAACATGACTTAATGCTCAACTATTATAACTTAATGCACAACTATTGGTCCACCATTTTTGGGGTTCCTTTATACACCTCAACAAATAGCATGCTAATGTTGCATCATATTTGATGATGTGGACCTGAAACCTTAAGTATAAACAGGGACCTTGCCAATAAACTACTGCAAAAAATTAGGAGGGATTCAAAATTTTCATATATAACTTTGAGAGGGGCATACAATTAGAATGCTAAACTAATGAATCCCCACCCTTATAACATTCTTAATTGGGATAGCAATTAGAAAAGAACTAATTATTTATAAATACAAGTTTGTTATTGGATAGCCTTGTGTATATTGTTAGGAAAATGAAGGTGTCTCAACCTTTGATTTTTCCATAGCATTGATTTTTTCAATATTAAATGTTGCTAATTTTCTCACGTTGTTTTGTGAGTTACAACTTGCAATTAGTATTTTTGATGATAAGTCAAATTGGAAAGTATATTTTATAGGTGGATTTGTGCATGAAGGTCATAACTCCTTAGCACTCTTATGCAAGCTTAATTCCTACACTAACACCACCTCTTAAACATAGCTTAGGTAGGCTCAAATAAAATTGAGTCCTAACAACTAGGCTTGACGAGATACCCAAGAAAATTGCAATCCCTCATAAAGTGGAGAAAGAGAAAAATCAATGAGAAAAAACTCTACCCAAAAGAGATAAAAGAAGATGAAGATTGCTATAAGGTCCCCAAATATGATGTTATTTCAAAAGTAGATTACACCTTAAGAAGAGCTTGTAGATGAATGAAATTTCTCTTAGTAAAAGGTTTGATGAAAATGTCAACAATATGCTTTGAAGGCTAGAAATTCTTAGTTGACAATTTGACCATGAATAAGCTCTTTAGCATGATTTTCATGTGAACCTCTATGTGTTTGGTCCACTAGTACTAGACTAGATTCTTGCATATTTGGATAGTGCTCTACTTGTCACAATAGATTATTGTCGGCCACCTAAATGGAATGCCAAAATTAGTGAGAATTCCCTAAAGAAAAAGAACCTCAGTAGCTACATTAACAAATCCCATGTACTCTGCCTTTTTGGATGATAAAGCAATTAGTTTTTCCTTTATGCTAGAAAGATTTATAGGACCAGAACCTAATGATAAACTATAACCCAAAGTAGACTTGGGATTCTAAGTATCACCAACCCAATATAAACTTGTGTATCTAACCAAGTTAGACTCTATGCCAACTCTATAATGAATCCCAAATCTCAAAGTACCCTAACTGTAGTGAATGGTCCTCTTATTTTCTTTCCAGTGTAGCTCATGAGGCTCTTGCATAAATCTTGAAACCATGCCTATTGTATATAAAATTTTAATTCCATAATGAGTCAAATAGATAAGAATAAAAGTAATTTGTTGATACAAGGTAGCATCAACCAATGGTGTAGTATAGTTAGCCTCAATCTTGAATATAAATAAAAAGGGAGTTAGAGATAGATTATAATTATTCATGTGAAATTGAGCAAGTAGATCAAGAGTTTGCTTGGGTTGTGTAAGGGTGATTCTTGAATTTGACTATGAAATCTCAATGCCAGGGAAGTAGTGTAATAAACCCAAGTCTATCATATCAAATTTATCTTTTGGAGCAAACTTTCACTACTACAATAGTAGATGAATAGCTCCTAGAGATTAAAATATCAACAACATAAAGTACTAGTATCAATAGTGAACCATCTTGCCACAAGAGATATATATTAGGATCTATGAATGACATCAAGAGAAACCTAAGTTTAGGAGGAAATAATCCATCTTGGCATATCGTGCTCAAGGGGTTTTTTTGAGTCTATAGAGGGAATTCCTAAGTCTAAAAAATAAGAATGAATCTTGAAAAAACCTTGGTAATTATTCCATGTAGATATCCTTCTCAAGGTATCTATGAAGAAAATCATCCTTCACATCCATTTGGTGCACATCCAAACCATGTGTTGCAATAGTAGAAAGTGTGAGTTAGATTGAATTCATATTAGCCATGAGTACAAAGGTCTTTGTGTGGTTAATGCAAACAACTTGTGAAAATCCATTGTGAACCAAATGTGCCTTGTACTTATCAACCAATCCATTTATAACAAAATTATTTCAATATCCACCTGCATCAAACTACCTCCCTTACCTTACAAATATAATTTAAATCTTTTGTGGTTTCTCATCAAGGAATCATATTCCTCATTCATAGCACTATCCCACTTAGGTATATTTGATTCCTCTCAAAAAATTTATGGATTAAAGGTTGAGAAAAAGTAAGCATGTGGCCCACTCTGATAGTATGAATGTGTAAATCTACCATCTATTGGATTCCCAAGAAGTGGGTGGGTCGGTTGTTGAAATATCATCCACTCAAACATGTGTAGAAGAAAATGAAGATGACTTTCCATCACTATCTTCACTATATAATTAGAAGAAGAATAATAATCTACCTTAATAATTTCTTGTGGATGGTTTGAGTCATTAAAAGAATCATAAAATCCAAATGAATCCAAAATAGAAGGAGAAATGTCAAGTACATAGTTGGTAGGACTCTCCTAGAACATAACACTACTCTTAATGAACAACTTAGGTGTGGTGAAGTGGACTAGGTGATAACCTTTTACACCATTTGGATGATTTAGAAAAATTCAAGGTTTGTCTTATAGTGCTACTTTCTTACAATTTTGATTTGATATGCATACCATGTATGAAAATATGAAGATCCTAAAATGCTCAATTGATGATTTCCTACATGTTCAAGCTTCAAAGGGAGTAATTTTATTTAAGGCTATGTGAGGAACTCAAATTTGAATATAAAAAGCATAATTTATTGCTTTTGCCTAGTATTACAGTGTAAGGAACTTGGAGTGTATCATGCAATTAGCCACCTCTTTTAAGGATATATTTGTGTATTAAGAAACACCATTCTATTGGGGATTATAAGAAGACCCACGTTGCAAGTCTATCCCTTATGTTGTAAAAAATTGCTCAAAATTTTTGTTGACATACTCACCCTCATTGTCTATCTAAAGAATATTGATGTGAAGTTGACCATTGTTCATGTTTGGAATATTCATATGATTTATAAATGTATCTATGCCAAAGTTTTCCGGATTCATGTTTCGAAAACTTGTCCTTGGTGTATTCTCGTTGTTCGTTTGAAGGCTCATGCATTGATTGTTCGGCTGGCAAACTTGTAGATTTGGATTTAAATCAAACATCGGGAAATGTGTCCAATCTTTGATTTGGGATTCTCACACTTGTTGTGGCATTGAAATTTGTAGAAGGTAATGATTCCATGTATTGATTGTATAAGTGTGAGTGTTGATAATCAATCGGTGTTGTAAGGCTTTGAAAGTTAAATTGATTTGGATTACTCATGATGTATGGATCAAGTTTATATTCATAATGTATTATATATAGGAGCTACTTGATTAGTTTTGCTATCTTTTTATTTAATTTTAAATTCTAATAAAAATTTATTGTTTTGTCTAGTTTTACCTATTTAAAGAAGATGGCTAGATTGTCCACATATAAATTTTATTCATACTTGACATAGAAGCCACTATAGATTACACATTCCACAATGTAGTTTCATAATGTCCACCACCCCCTTGTTACAAAATATACATGTTCTCATTTACCACTCCACTTTAAGCATTGTCGACATATTTGTCTTGCATATAAGATGATGGAGTTAATCCTTAGATAAGCCATCAATATTTAATTCAAACTCTATAGTATATCTCAATAATTTTAGGAAATTTTAAAGGAACAATAAAGACTCTATAGTATATCTCAATAAATTTAGGAAATTTTTAAGGAACAATAAAGACGTAAGGACTTATAACTCTTAAATATTTAGCAAGGAAGAATAAATATTTGTCCCATCAAATTTAAAGAACTTAAAGATCATTAATTGAGACTCTGCATACTTTTCAATAATTGAGACTACATACTTTTCAATAATTTTAGGCATGTTTTATGAGAACTTAAATATCATTAAGACTTATTACTCTTAAACTTTTTATGATTCCACAACCGAGAGTATAGGTTCGAGTCCTAGCTCATCCATGAAAATCTCAACACTACTAAAATGTAAATTTTTAGTTTCTTTTTAAAAATTAAAAATTATGTAAATGTATGTTTTTATGAAATTGAAACTATAATTTAATTGCTAATAAAATGTTAAAAATGAAGTTAAGTGGGGCATTGCTTTTTATCTAGAGTAAAAAAGATCTTTCAAATTTTTTTTGTGTATTTATAACTTGAAACTTTAGTGCATAAATTAACTCTTTACCCATTTTGATTAACACATTTTTTAAATAAATCTTAAAATTTATGTGTATTGAAAACATAACTATTTCAATGGGACATTACATTTTGTCTAAGTAAATATTTGTCCAGAATAGAAAAATTATATCATCTTTGCATGTAATCTCTTCTCTAGTGCATCATTTTTTTAAATTAATAAATTTTAGTATTTTTTCTTAAAATATAATCAACCTTATATTTTGGTGTTGATGACATACTTTTAGTGAAAATAAAAAATAAAATATGAAAAATAATTATACTTTTGAAAACTAAATCTATAGATCTACAAAAGATTTTTTATTTTTATTTTTTGCAAGAATGTTATTTGCATGGGTAGGAGTTGTCAAATTATCAAGCTTTTTAAATATTTTTTTGGTAAATTGACCCCAAAATGATGCCTCATATGTGGCCTATATCTAATTTAGCTAGAATAAATCTAACTAGACCATATGTTTGACCAAATTTGACTTCAATTGAAAATCATTAAATTCACTTATGCTATTAAGTTGGCCTAAAGTGACATAAATTTGAAATTTCACCCACTAGTATTTACATGGAGAAACCCTTTCAATAAAAAAACTCAAGAACTTAAGAGAACACAATTCTATATTAATATCATAACAAGTTTTACAATAATACATCCAACATGTCCCTTCAATATGATAACATTTCAATAGAATGGTATTGTTTCATATACAAAAATATCCATGAAAAAGCTACCCAAAGAATCTAATTTATAGAGAAATAGAGGAAATTTTCCAAAACTAAAACTACCAAAACCTATGGTATAGAAAAATTCAATGCTCCCCATGACCAGTCAATTAATTCAATATAGCATTGTTAAATCATTTGGTGAATGGGCACATGTTTCGTGATACTAATTTTATCCAAAATGGATTTATAAAATAATTTGGCCCCTCGACATACAAAACATGTTCCAACTTGTAAATAAGGTGATATCAACTTGTAACAACCACTAAAATAAGTGACCTCTCTCATGAATTGTACTATAACTAATATTTTAAGTTACAAGGAGAATAATAATTAAACAATAGTTCTTAGCCACATACTTGAGCACCCAAGTATCCATTCCCATCATATATTTGAAGGTTGATATCACCTTAATCCTAACCATAAATTCATGATGACGTATTGATTCCTTCAAGTAGTTGCACAAAGCAAGGAAAAATAATTGACAGTGAATAACCATTTGGAGAAGGGGGTTATCGACTTGTGGAAAGGGGAGAAAGATGCTTGTATTGCATGAGGAAACTCCAAGAGCAATCCGATTGGGGAGAGGACATCAATACTTTGGATTCAACCCTAGGGAATTCTATTGTCTTGTTGCTATATACACATTGAATATTTCAATGATTTGATTTTCTCGATGGAGGCTGATTTCCTATGTCTATATGTTGAAAGGAAAGTGGGATGCGGTTGTCCTTATTCATCTTCTTTGTCACCTTGGAATAGACTCTATGGCATTGAACAAAGAATGAGTAATTTTTCATTTTTGGTTTTTGTGGACTTTGTATTTTGCCCTTTAATTAAGGATTGAACCTATAGGTTATGTTGTCGAAGGATGGGTTTTGTCGATTGGGCAACACTTTGAACTCTTTTTAAGTTATAGCTTGTTTCCCTTTAATTTATGTGTCTTGCAAAAGAATGAATTTGTATTATGTTAGAGACAAAAAAGACTTTTTAAATCACCCTTTCTAGGAATGATTGTTCTAGAATTTGGGCTTCTGGATCGAGATGTGCAAAAGAAGTTATGTTCACCAATGTGCAAATTGGATTTGCAATGTTGTTTACAGAGGTGTTTAGGAGAAATGTTTTTGCTCCACATTTCTTTACTGTTGCGCTTCAAGTCTTGTGATTCTGAAGGTATGTTGTTGGTGTTGGTCTCTTGCCTATGTCAACAAGATTCATGGTTTGGCATTTTGGAATATGGCTTTTAGAGTTACAATGTTTAGCAAAGTGGTCTAAGTGTACAAGTTGTGTACATTCTAAAGGTGTGAATAGGTATGAAGGATTTGTTGGTTCTCAAGTGATTTGTGGATTATTCTAGATTGTCTAGAAGCATGGTGTGTGGTTTTTAAGTTGTCCTTGGA
This sequence comes from Sequoia sempervirens, assembly GCA_007258455.2. Lineage (NCBI taxonomy): Eukaryota > Viridiplantae > Streptophyta > Pinopsida > Cupressales > Cupressaceae > Sequoia > Sequoia sempervirens. Next base: position 47,253 of record VDFB02011161.1, read on the forward strand.
TTTGAGGAAGCATGTACTTCAAAGTTTAATGGTGTTTGCATTGGTAATGGACGACCTGGTGACCTGCTGTTTACACTACATTTGAAGATTTTTAAGCATTGATGAAGGTGTAGCATGGCATGTGAATGTTGATTTGGGTCCCAATTAAATTTATATTTTTCCATTTTCATTCCTATCCACCGCGGGAATGCTTAGTGCCAACCTATTTTTAATTTGTAAAATATAAGGTGTGTAGCCGACTTGAAGATGCTTTTCAAGTTGTGAATTATATAAATGCAAGGTGAATTGATGTGAGATGAGGTGTGGAATAGAGATGAGTGTTGTGATGTGAAATTAAGTGGAAAGATGTAAAATACAATGTGAGCTATAATGCATGATTGTTTAATACAATGATTTGAAGGTATCTTGATCTTTTGAAGGCTACGAGAGTTGTTAAAGCTATTGTGGTGGATTCTTTGTTGCATTGAGATCATGTTCTCTATGTAACATTCTACCTTCTTTCTTCTTTCTATTTCGTTAATGAGCTTGGGTTGTGATCCTTTCTAGATAGTGTGTCCTATTCTAGCAATGAGCCCTTGTATCGATTTTGCAATTACTTATATTGTGAGCTAGTCCTCACCATGGATTTTCCCTTCTATGGTTTTCCATGTAAATCTGGTGTTCTCTTGTGCATGGTGTTGTTTTTCCAGTTTATGTTTGTAGACACAAAAAAATTCCTCTAATATTTAATGTTAAATTTTTTATCAATATGCAGATCCGTTATTAGTATCATTATCCATTTTATATTCATCTCATATTTATATTTCACGCATAACCATTTTATAAATATTAATCCATCTCATTAAATCATTTATAAATCCATAATCATTAAAATATTATTTATCTATAATCATTCATTCATATTCATAAACTCCATCAAATCCATTTGCATATTATATGATTATAAAAAATATCAATACATTTACATATTTTATAAAAATCCATTTACATATTCATAAATCAATTCATACATTTATCCATTTTCTTTAACCATTTTGCATTTTTATCCCACATTCACCCTAATATTGGATCCACCCCTAAGGAGATCTATTTAAACCTTTCCCTCTCTCATTTCTCGATCGTATACACAACATTCACGATCTTTGCATTTGCACTATGCTTACATTCACTCTTAGCATTCTTGGCACTCTTTTGATATCATTTTAGCATTTTAGCATTTTAGCTCATAAGATATTTGCATGTTAGCATTTTATTTTATCATGTTTTCTTTTGTTATTCCATATCATTTGCATTCAATCTCTGAATCTTTGTTCACCATAGCGTCTTGTGCACAATGCTTTGAGAGCAAATTTATTTAGCAACACAAGATCTTGGATGATAGGAGGGCAATGGAGACAAATATCCATTTGCATGCATGTATGTTTAGTTAGTTTATTTTATTTGCGTGTGTGTGTAGGTGGGAAAATACTCCATTGTTTGATGTTGGAAAAAATCTGAATCTTTGAATTTGGATGCCCATTTCCTTCGTCAACAATGTTATCTGAATTTCATGTTTAAACATTATAATAGATTAAGGGTTTAATGAATACATGTGGATTTGATTCTTGTTGAGGGTTTTGATGTTTTAATTAAATACAATTGATTCACCCCCCTCTCAGTTGTCTTGTTCATTCAAAAAATAGTTACCACTCCTAAGCATAGAAGCTAGGTAGCTTGTTGGTGTAGTGAAACAAGAACCTCCAAGTTTACAATTTCCTCTTTGCAAGATAACCTCATGTTTGCAACAATGGAATTTACTTTGGAATCCATAAAAAAGTTATTTGAAAGATATGCATAGAGAGATGGAGAATTTTGTGAATGCTCAAGAAGTGTTGTAGAATGTTGAAGAATGAGGGAAGAGGAGAGAGAGCTATATGTTTGTAGTTCCAAGAGAGCCAAATTGAATGAATTTAATCCTCAAGAAAGAGGGATCTTTTGTTCTAAACGGCTTGCTCAAGAAATTCTCAACGGGGTTGCAAGTTGGATGAGGCATTACACTATCAAAATGTAGCAAGTGTAACGTCTCAATGGCCAACTCAATCATGGTTTTTCATGGGATGTGAGCATATCTCATGTATATCTTCATGAAACACATCTATCCATGAGAAAATTGGACTCAACAGTTGAGGAATTGGGATGTTAGGTGGCAGAAGATGGTTTGGATTGGACAAGAGCATAATTATCTTAATTTATCTAAAAGGCATATGTAATGTGCAATTACATAGGATAAAATTTACCTCATTATAGTCTCTAAGTGGAGACTTAAGCAATGTGAATAGGAGTCTCTTAGGTAGGCTAATAGCTAACTAGTTTGATAGGAAAGTCATTGTTTACACCAACACTCCCATTAAGTGTTATTTAAGAAGTGATGTATGAACTAATGATGAGTCGCAGTTGCTAGGCCATGTTAGGTACTCATGTACACAAAATAAATCTCTTATAAAGTAGAGTAAAGGAGAAAACCCAATGGGAACAAAACTCCTCTCCAAAAAGAGATGATACAATGAAGAGAGACTATGTATCCCCCCATAAGATGATGATGAATTTTATGGACCATGCTACTCAAATTCTCCATGTGAAGACCGATCTAGAAAAGGTACCAAAGAAATGATATCAAGTCTTGCTATAAATAATTTTTGGATGCTCTTAGTGAAGCATCTATAGAATCTCATGTAACAGATGATGGTGGGTGAGTTGATTATCTTGTCAATCTTTCATTTTTGTGCTTCCCACATTCTTTGAGTTGAAAAAATAGAATCATGGGAGGAATGTAAAAGAAATATAAAGTGCTCAAGTCACAATGGCAATGATAACCCCCCTTGATTATTTTGACCCCCCTGACTTGGCACTTGATATGTTTTAGTGCATATAACAAGTTCAATGTAAAGAGTAATGACACTTTATAATTGAGTGTGATATTGATTCCAATGAAATGGGCAAGGGATATTCACTTTCACAAAAGCATTACTCATTGTGAGTAGCTAATCAAAAGATACAATAATCATATTTACCTAATTTTGCACTTAAAAACTTTAAGTTTTCTTGTTAAATGAGGAGAAAAACTATGTGCTAAAAAACACATTTTTACATCATGAATCTTGACATTAGTTTGTTTGACTCAAAAAAAAATTCCGATAACCATTCACAATTGAATTTTTGATTTACCATTTGAAAGTTATGAGAAAAATAAAATGATTCCCTCCCTTATGAGCACTATGTGAAACTTGATGGTCTATCTAGCAAAAAATGTTAGTTTTGACGATTAACTAACCTCTAACTATTGCATTTAGTGGTTAGACTAGTTTTGTATTGTTACAATAAATGTTATTAGAATAAAAAGCTAATCACACAATGAAAATCTAATTTAAAGACTAATTGTAACTATAAATACAAAGGTCTCTAGACAATTTATTAGCCACCATCAACAGGTTAATAAAGTTGTAATGATTTAAAAGTTACAATAATGAAAACCATCAATTGTTTGACCGAGTTGAGGGGAGATATTTGAGGGCTGACTGCGACTTAGATACTTTGTGCCGTGAAAGGATCCCATTATCTTAAATGTCACCTTGATTCATAGGATGTGTGAAGTGGCGAGGGGCTGAGCAGGTGACCTGGAGTCATTGGAGGACTGTTGACTTAATCGTAGTTCATATAATGGCATGCATGTGGCTGTAGAACCATGTTGACCGAGTCTAGGGACTATGTGCTTAGAGAGGTCGTTGGAATGTCGATAACAGATTGCATGCTACTGTAGCAACAATGCCTTCTTTGATCGATTCAGAAGAGCATGTTAGCCACGTGGAGGGAAAGTCGATTAGTATATCCCACTACCTTGGCCTTCCAGTTACCAACCGTCTCAGTCTTCTCTTGGCAGTGCCAATTGGACTACGGAATGAGGAGCACATTGGTGACATCAATTCCAAGCCTGTAGACATTAGAGTAGATCATGGATGACATCTACATTAGAGAGGAACGAGTGGATCATTTAAAACTGAGAGGCACTTTATTCTTGATTGTGTAGTGTATGAAGATATCCGTATCTAATTTGAAGATAATTTGAAAATGGGTAGTCTGAATGAACTATTTGAGGAGGCAAGACTTCACAAGACCGCAAACTTTTTGATCAGGATCCATCATAGAAAGGCTGACGTTGAGAAGAGTTTGAAAACTTGTTAGTGTTGGTCTTCTGGATCCCTTGGACTGTTTGATCTTGTAGATGTCATTAAAATCCCTTCATTCATTCATTCAAAGGAGTTTATGATCTCCTTATCTTTATGCAAACTAAAAAATGTTACCAACTAAATTTTCAACGTGGGTCTGGGTTGCGAAGTGCATGATGGTGTCAATGCCTCACAACATGTATGGTGAAATGATCGGCTTGCAATGAAGGATATTTCACTCTACTCTATACATGCGATTTGAATATGACTCTTCTAGGTAGGATAATAGCTAATTAGTTTAGGAAAGTCACACCAACAAACAATATGTGTACCATGAGTTTTACATGCCCAAACTTCTTATGTGATTAGCTACCATGAGATAACCTTCTTTTAAGGTGTTTTTTTGTTGGTAAGGTGTTGTACACCTTGCATTTTTTTTTTATTATATACGTTTACCCTAAGCGTGGGGGACATCCTAATTGATTTATCATTGTGGTAACTCTAAATAAATAAAATTATTCCCACGATAAATAGGACAAACTAAATATACATGTCATGTTGTCTAGAATATTGATTAGGTATGCTAAAAGCCAAAAACATAGGGAGACACATGGAAAAAAGTTGATTGGGATGTGATAAATTTGTTAAGAAGGAGACAAAATCATTAAGATAAGAGTATCTATTTTTTAATATGGTTTAGTGTACAAACTTGTTTGGACACATCTTGGACTAATTTCAAGAAGACATTTGCAAGTTTGTACTACCTTATGGAACCACTTGGTGAGGTGTTACGTGGGTTGGCCCATGGTTTTGGAAACCACTTGTGGTTTCCAATTGAGCTAATTTCCTATTTAAACAAGTCTTGGGTGAGTGTTTTATATAATTCAAAATATGTATTAAAAAATCACAAGGTGTGGATTATATTTGAAAGTTTGAAGATGGATAAAAGTGCTAGATTCTTTAGATATTTTGAAGATTATATTGAAAATTTATTGATGCATGAGCATTTGAGCTCGCAAGAAATCTTGCATCATCAAAAAACATTTTCTTTACATATATATATATATTTTTTGGTGTGTTTTTGAGCTTCAAGAATATATCATGGAGTGTTGTAAGGATTAAAATATCAATTTATCAAGACTTGGCTTTCATTTCAAAGAATCAAAAGCAACCAAGTTGTTTAATGTGATTATATTACACAAATTCAAGGTTTCAAGGGTTGAAGGGGTCCATTGGCATGGTAGAGGAAAATTGAAAAGTAAATTTAATTAATTTAGATACCTAGGGAAGTGTGTATAAGGCACATAATCTTTGGTATTCCATTCTTGTTTTATTATTTCAATTTATGAAGGAAAAAAATAGCGATTTTGAGGAAAATAATTAATGACTTCAATTTCTAATTTTGGGTGAATGGGCACTGCTTTGTTTATTATTTTATTCACTTGTTAAAGGAATCTATAGTAGAAAGGCATTGGATATGCTGGATAAACCTTTACACCACATTTTGGAAGAAAAAACCATGCTTTATTTTCTTTCTTTTTTAAGGAATTTCAAAGGTCAAGTTCATGGAAATATATAATAGATTTAAGTGTCAAATTTTTGGTGTCTCACAAAGGTTTTACACATTCCACTGGAGCACCCACAATTCTGACTCACTCCCACATCTACTAGTAAAAATACCATAAGCATTACACATAATGAAAAAGACGAGGACATGCTGCTCTTACCACTTTTCATAGCCATGCTTTCTATTCTTTGGTTTTTTTCTTCCATTTGTTACCCTTATTTATAGCTCGCAGTGTCTACTACTTTTGTAAAGATCATTAAGACTTATTACTCTTAAACATTTTTTGATTCCACAATCAATAGTAATTTTTTGTCCACTCAAATTTAAAGAATGTACTACTTACATCTAATAATTCTAAGCAAATTTAATATAAATAATAAAGACCCTGCAAACTTATTATTCTTACGTACCCTCTCCATTAATAATCAAGAGTAAATATTTATTCAACCAAATCTAAAGAATGTACCACCCAATTCAAACTCCATACTAGTGCATCCAAAAATAAGTAATATTCGCTTTTAAAAGAATATAAACCAATCCAACACTCAAATAATCCAAACAATAATGGATAATTAGGTTGAATATAAACCTTCAAATCACAAGAAAGAAATCAAGAAGGAACAAAAATACACAGTGACATGATAATATCTTTAGACAGTTCTACAAGTTGAAACAAAAGGCTTGTGTGAATTAAGACTAAATATAAATTGATTTTGTCACCCCCTTTGCCACATGAATTTGTTGTGTCCTACCAATGTACATGACAAGAGAATGAATTTTTTTTTTTAGACTGTAGGAATCGGGTAGCACGACCCCCTATAAACTGCAGTGCGCCTGGTAAACTTTTTAACGTGACCGGCGGCGCTGGCGCGACACGCCCTCTGGTACCACGGGACGGGGGAGACTAGAACTTGTGACCAGCCGAGCCGCAACGGAAATACTTAGCCAACCAAGCTAGGGCCCCCGCCCAAGAGAATGAAAAATTTAACAAGCATTAGTCATGAGCATTTATTTTGAAGTATTGTAATAGTATGTATTTATTTTGTAATTGAAAAAATTAATAGAAATGTATTTGAAATAATATAATAATTATTTTAAATTATAATTTTTGTTTTCGAATTTTTAATTAGATAAATATTTTGAGGAAATGTGGATAAATGAGTTATGATAAAGTGATTTTGGAAGGGTTGATTGCATCTATTCAATTTTTCAAATGACACGTTATTGATTGGGTAGTTTATGGGACCAACGTCATAATAAAAATGCTTCATGTAATCTATTAGATATAGGAACTACTTGATTAGTTTTTCTATCCTTTTATTTAATTGTAAATTCTAATAAAAAAAATTGTTGTTTTGTCTAGTGTTACCTCATTCAACAAAATCTAAAGTTTTCAACAACTTTCAAGATTTCAAGTCTCATGCTAGAAAAAAATCAAGGAAAGTCATCAATGTTCTTTAGATAGACAATGAGGGTGATTATGTCAACCAAACTTTTGAGCAATTTTTTACAACATAAGGGATAGACTTGCAACGTGGATCTTCTTATACTCCCTAATAGAATGGTGTTTCTTAATACACAAATATACCCTTAAAAGAGGTGGCTAATTGCATGATACACTCCAAGTGCCTTACACCATAATACTAGGCAAAAGCAATAAATTATGCTTTTTATATTAAAAATTGAGTTCCTCACATAGCCTTAAATAAAATTACTCCCTTTGAAGCTTGAACATGTAGGAAATCATCAATTGAGCATTTTAGGATCTTCATATTTTCATATGTATGGTATGCATATCAAATCAAAATTGTAAGAAAGTAGAACTATAAGACAAACCTTGCATTTTTGTAAGTCATCCAAATGGTGTAAAAGGTTATCACCTAGTCCACTTTACCACACCTAAGTCGTTCATTAAGAGAAATTTTATGTTCTAGGAGAGTCCTATCAACTATGTACTTGACATTTCTCCTTCTATTAAATGGACTCATTTGGATTTTATAATTCTTTTAATGACTCAAACCATCCACGAAAAATTATTAAGGTAGATTATTATTCTTCTTCTAATTAAATATAGTGAAGATAGTGATGGAAAGTCATCTTCATTTGCTTCTACACATGTTTGAGTGGATGATATTTCAACAACCGACTCACCCACTTCTTAACCTCTTTGGGCTAGATTAAAAATTTATAACTTGCAAGTACTTGGGTAGTGAATCCAATAGATGGTAGATGTACATGTTCATACTATCAGAGTGGGCCACATGCTTACTTTTTCTCAACCTTTGATCCATAAACATTTTGAGAGGAATCAAAAATACCTAAGTGGAATAGTGCTATGAATGAGGAATATGATTGCTTGATGAGAAACCACAAAAGATTTAAATTATATTTGTAAGGGAAGGAAGGGAGTTTGATGTAGGTGGATATTGAAATAATTTTGTTATAAATGGATTGGTTGATAAGTACAAGGAATATTTGGTTCACAATGGCTTTTCACAAGTTGTTTGCATTGACCACACAAAGACCTTTGCACTCATGGCTAATACGAATTCAATCTAACTCACACTTTCTATTGTTGCAACACATGGTTTGGATGTTCAAAAAATGGATGTGAAGGATGATTTTCTTCATAGATACCTTGAGAAGGATATCTACATGGAATAGCCACCAAGGTTTTTTCAAAATTTATTCTTAGTTTTTAGACTTAGGAAATCCCTCTATAGACTCAAAAAAACCCCTTGAGTTTGGTATGCCAAGATGAATTATTTCCTCCTATACTTAGGTTTCTCTTGATGTCATTCATAGATCCTAATATATATCTCTTGTGGCAAGATGGTTCACTATTGATACTAGTACTTTATGCTGTTGATCTTTTAATCTCTAGGAGCTATTCATCTACTATTGCAGTAGTGAAAGTTTGGTTTGAAAGATAAATTTGACATGATAGACTTGGGTTTACTACTTCCTTGGCATTGAGATTTCATAGTCAAATTCAAGAATCGCCCTTACACAACCCAAGAAAAATCTTGATCTACTTGCTCAATTTCACGTGAATAATTATAATCTATGAGCTAACTCCCTTTTTATTTAGATTCAAGCTTGAGGCTAACTATACTACACCATTGGTTGATGCTACCTTGTATCAACAAATTATTTTTAGTCTCATCTATTTGACTCATTATAGGATTAAAATTTTATATATAATAGGCATGGTTTCAAGATTTATGCTAGAGCCTCATGAGCTACACTAGAAAGAAAATAAGAGGATCATTCACTACCTTTAGGGTACTCTTAGATTTGGGATTCATTATAGAGTTGGCATAGAGTCTAACTTGGTTGGATACACAAGTTTATATTGGGTTGGTGATACTTAGAATCACAAGTCTACTTTAGGTTATAGTTTATCATAAGGTTATGGTCTTGTTAGCTCTCAAAAATGCAGGTTTGAACCACGAAAGTTTGCCAAGCTTTCACAACGTTTTAGGGTAATAGACAAGGTCAAAATATTTTGTGACCTTCTACTCTTTAGATGCTGCTAGACCTAGGTGGGTATACCTATCAGAATGATGCAAACTTGAATTATGATTATCTTTCATGCAATAATTTATCCAAGATGGCAAATGAAAATGGAAAAATAAAATCAAATTTGGTATAAATTGTATACCAATATTCAAAACTAAACCCTAATATGTTCGGTTAACAGATGTAAAAAATATGAGTGAAACTAAAGAATGAAAACAGAAAGACTAGTGCCTTATAGGGTATGCGGAGTCAAGAAAAATCTGAAACAAGTACTTTGTTATGGCAGACATTCAAGTTATTTAGCATTTATTTGGTTTATAGCTTGTATAAACATGCAAGGTTACAATTACTGAGTTCTTCTTTGTAATCCAATTGACATTCTCTAATTACTATGATCAATTTAAAGAGTTTAATCTTTACTGGAAAGAAACAATTAATTGACCATACAAGTGCATCAAATGTGCACTGACAAACTGGATATAAACTTGTTACACCAATTCAAATAACCAGAAAACATCATACAAGAGACAACTTCAATAATGCTTTCAACGAACATCATAAACAACTGATACCAGAAACAGCTGCACCATTGTATTAGATTTCAATTGATATCTCCATGATTTTACATATGCAACATAGTCTCATCTTTTGCCAAAAATTGTATTCTATTGTATCCCCGCTATCCTCTATCTTATTCTACTTATCGCGTGCTCATTTTGTTTTCAAAATGAATATTTATACATTGAGAATATGAAAGGATGCAGTCTTTCAGAAATGAGAAATGTCATATATTTTATAAAACAAAAGATAGAGAATAGTTAGGCTCTATTTAGCCACAAGTGAGTCTTAGTGAGGTGATCCAAATAATCCTGGCACTCATATGTGTCAGCATCTCCAACAACATTCCGGATCATGATTTCCATCTTGATCATTTCCTCATTCTTTTTGCTCACCTCCTCCAATGCTGTAACCTTTGCAGAAGCTTTCATCATGACTTCATTCAGCATTGACTCACATTCATTTTTCCATCTAGTGGCATCTTTCAATTCCCCTTTGTCATCAGAGAATGTAATCACAGTTTTCTTGGCAACATCTATCAACCCCTGTTCATCCCCTTGCAACTCATCATGGAAGTTTCAATGGCGATTGATAATATGATTTGTAGCTTCAAGTGCAACACTATTAGAATCATCACTTTGGGCCAGTTCATGAAACTTCTCCATTATTCATCCATCCATCCTTATATTCTCTTCCAATGCAGCCAGAGTATGAGAGTATTTTCCCCACAACTTATTTAACCAAGATGTCAATATATCCTGCCTCTTCTTGACAATTGCTGCAATTGCATCGTGCTTTCCCTGGGAATAAGCATTTGATCCTACCCAATGATATTTTTCCTGAGAGCTTTCTCCTTGAGTGAGCATTGGTTGGCCCCATTGAAATACCAACCAAATCCTTCAGTCTATCATTCTCTCTCAACATTCTTTCATTATTTTCCTTGTACATTTCTCTTTCTTTTATCAGCATATGGATCTGTGCTTTGTTCAATTTTGCAATATTGACCCCAATTTCAGCAGTAGCCACAGGATCAACCTCTCCAAATTTTAGGGTCATAACATGGCCAAATGCCTTCTTTGTGTCAATTACCACTGATTTCCTGTGGGGTGGGTACAAAGCCCATATCATCAATGATCCTTCATCAGTATTATACTTGGAGCCTGCATACACCTCTATAACACTTTCTCTGTCAAGCTTATGTGTAGCATTGCTATCCCTCAAGAAACTATAAAAAACAAGGGCTGAATTCAAATCAAGTCCAGGAAAGATCATGACACCAGCACTTTCCAACATTTTCCTTCCCTTTTCAAGAGTCATATTTTTCATTTCATCATCCACACATTTTCTCAATTGACCCAATAATTGCTCCTCATTCCCTGAGGTGACATCATCAACATTCTCTCTTATTTCCTTCCCCTTCTGCTTATACAAGAATGCTTTGAATTCTGGGGAATTTATGAACTCATCATATGAGACAAATGATCTATATTCCATATGCCTTGCATCAACATCACCACTTTCTATACTATGTTCTCTAGTTGGGCAAACATACTGCTGAGTCCTCAACTGGGATACCTTTTCTGGTTTGCCCTGTGGTACATTATCTTTTGGTACCTCTTCTCCAGAAGACAATTGCTCTGTTTCTTGTAGCCCTTGGTTGTACCTTTCAATTACCATTTCAGCTTCATCTTCATCCAAATTTTTGATCATATCATCAAAGGGATAGGGTACATGTTGACACCCTCCAAAATTTATCTTCAGCTTGGCAGAATTTATATATCCTTCAGGGTCAAATTTATTCTTGGGTGGTCCTCTCTTCATATTATAATGCAACAATCTATCAAGGATTTAATTATATCCTTCCTTAGACAACACAGCGAAGTCACCAAAACACAATGTACTAGGCATAAAAGCCTGCTTCCCAAAAGAGTTGAAATGCATCACACTGCTGTAATCCATTTGTCTGACAATTTCCAGATATGCAACTCTATTTGGAACTGTCCTTGGTAGAATGAAAGGGGCATCTTCAAATCCATATACTCTGATTACTGTAGCTCCCTCCAAACAATACCAATCTCCCCAATTATGACCAATTGGCACATTGAAGTCCTTTGGCCGTAGGAATCTCTTAATCTCATTAGTCAATGAATAATTACAGGGATATTTATACAATCTGTACAATGTTTTCACAAAATGTTCTTCAAAATGGATGAAACTAGAATTAGCAAACCTGCTATCCCAAATAGCAGTCCACAACTGAATAGGCAATGCTTCACCCTCCTTACCAATCTGAGAAATTCTCATCTCTAGAGGCCATACTCCCAACTCTTGTCCAAAATATAGCACCAAGTGCATCAACAATGAATAGTGTCTGAGATGAACAATAGATGATCTGCCCTTGATAGCCATTAGTCCTGAATCAAGCCCCCTAGAAATGTATGAGGCATAATCAAATGGCCTGGAGTTATGATACTGTATATCTTTTGTGATAATCATTGGCACAATTGACATGAATACTGGGGCATCCATTCCCAACACCTGACACACTAAGAAATATGTGTACTTCATATAGGGCTCAAAAAAATCCACATGATAAGAAGGCCCCTCGCTATCTTGCAGAGGTTCTAGCTTGTTGCCCTGTTTGACTTTGTGAATTGGCAACCTCCAACCCTTATAGATTGTATCCATTCTTGAGAATTCCTTCTCCAACTCTTCACAACTGATCTCCTCATTGCAGAACCCTTCCAATTTGAAAACCTCACCTATTGCTTCTTTTGAAACATATATCTATGGTTTTCCAGATGGGTCACATATGGCTTTATGTTTTGGATCATAATTATCAGCAAACAATTTTACTAGTTCTGCATTGACAAATACATTAGGGCACACCAGTTTCCCTACATTCAGCTTCCAAGGATTACAGACTGGTTCAAAACGGTTTCTCCTATTATAGTGAAAATTGAAAAGTTCATAACCCCTCATGATAGTCCAAACATCACCTATGAACTTACATTTATCATCTAACTTATCAAATTCTACCCTAAGTTGTGCAGACCTTCTGGCTTTAGGCCCTGAGCCAGGTAGCTAATCAATAAGGTCTTGGTTTAACCTTCGTTCAGTGCCCTCATGCTCTGTATCAACCTTTTGTTTCTTTCCCTTTGACTGACTACTCTCACCAAGCTTTCTACCCTTAGCTTTTCCAAAACTAGAAGACTCCATTATTCAAAACTACAAAATTAAAAAAGTAGAAGGCTGAGAAACAATTACTTACAGTATTCTACTCAAGCTCCTCAGACTGAAAAAATGTCTCGGTTCTCTATTCACCTTGCCAATTCTTCTACAATCAATTTGGTACTGAAGAATTGATTAAACCTTCGTTGTTATATCCCATCACGCCATTAATGAAGCACGAATGAAGGCTCATTTGAAACTAGCACTATTGCATCAAATGTCCTATCGATGAAAGATTTTCAAATCTAGGGTGAAGTCCTTTTGCAACACTTACTAAACCTTTCACCAAAACATTATGTGGTCTTACCGACACCTAGAATCAAACTGATGACTACCGCTTTTGTTTTTCATGTCGCTGTGACAATTTCAAGTCGGGGAGATGTCTCATAGATATCAACGTGTCTTACTAATATGCACTCTTCAATGTATTCTCCAGTCACTGGGACAAGATCACCCCTTTCATTGATAAAAACAATTCTTACCGATGAAATAAATCCCATCGAAAAAACTCTGAAAACTCGGAAAGACTCATATCGACACCAAATGTCTCGCCGAAGCCTTACCTCCAGATTACTCCATTCGGCAAGACTCGCCCCGAAATATTCTGTCAGTATAACTTTCAAACCTCAGTGAAGCTCATACCGAAGATTTCTTCTCCTGGTGATGCGTATCTCTATCGGCATAACTTTTGAATAGGCAAGACTCCATAGCTTCTCTCTGATAGCTTTTTGATGAAACCCCTTTACGCCTTATCAGTAAGACCCAATGCCTTCGGTAAGAAATTACTCTGGTAGTCTTCTGTTTGGTCGATACATTACCCCATACACTAGTCGGCGAGACATGCTGACTTCGCCGTGATACTACATCTATGCCTTAACCTTTTTCCAATATATTTTTTTATATGCCGGTCAGCAAGAAAAAATACTTCGCCAAGACATTCTCCCGAATACCTTTAGCTTGGCCGATATACTTCCACATGCACCGGTCGGTGAGACACAATACATTTGCTATGACTTCACTCCAACGATGATTCCTTTGCTGAAATGACTCCTTTCTATTGTTGAAATAAAAGAAGTGTCCTACCGATAGTCTACAACAAACATACATTAGTGAAAAATATAGGTCGAGGAGACCTTCACCCTGTCTAGGCGATATGGGCAATACACTGAAATGTGAAAGACTAGATGGATTCAAATGGATCTTATGACAAAAAAAAGCAAGATGCCATGAGGAGAGAACTTTATGCATATGATGAGGACCAATTTTGGAAACACATGAATGCAATTGACTATAAAAATTTCAAAATTTTATAGTTCTAACAGGTCCTATCAATCTTTCTAGCATAAAGAAAAAAATCACTACTTTATCATCCACAAAGGCAGAGTACATGGGATTTGTTAACGTAGCTACTGAGGCTCTTTTTCTTCAGGGAATTCTCACTAATTTTGGCATTCCATTTAAAGTTGACAATAATCTATTGTGACAAGTAGAGAACTATCCAAATATGCAAGAATCTAGTCTAGCGCTAGTGGACCAAATGCATAGAGGTTCACATGAAAATCATACTGAAGAGCTTATTCATGGTCAAATTGTCAACTAAGAATTTCTAGCCTTCAAAGCATATTGTTGACATTTTCATCAAACCTTTTACTAAGAGAAATTTTATTCACCTACAAGATCTTCTTAAGGAGTGATCTACTTTTGAAATAACATCATATTTGGGGGGCCTTATAGTAATCTTCATCTTCTTTTCTCTCTTTGGGTAGAGTTTTTTCTCATTGATTTTTCTCTCTTTCTCCACTTTATGAGAGATTGCAATTTTCTTGGGTATCTCATCAAGCCTAGTTGTTAGGACTTAGTTTTATTGGAGCCTACCTAAGCTATGTTTAAGAGGTGGTGTTAATGTAGGAATTGAGCCTGCTTAAGAGTGCTAAGGAGTTATGACCTTCATGCACAAATCCACTTATAAAATATACTTTCCAACTTGACTCATCATCAAAAATAGAAATTGCAAGTTGTAACTCACAAAACAACGTGAGAAAATTAGCAACATTTAATATTTAAAAAATCAATGCAATGGAAAAATCAAAGGTTGAGACACCTTCATTTTCCTAACAATATACACAAGGCTATCCAATAACAAACTTGTATTTATAAATAATTAGTTCTTTTCTAATTGCTATTCCAATTAAAAATGTTATAAGGGTGGGGATTCATTAGTTTAGCATTCTAATTGTATGCCCCTCTCAAAGTTATATATGAAAATTTTGAATCCCTCCTATTTTTTTGCAGTAGTTTATTGGCAAGGTCCCTGTTTATACTTAAGGTTTCAGGTCCACATCATCAAATATGATGCAACATTAGCATGCTATTTTTTGAGGTGTCTAAAAAAACTCCAAAAATGGTGGACCAATAGTTGTGCATTAAGTTATAATAGTTGAGCATTAAGTCATGTTTTCTTGATGCACCAACATGTCATCACATGGTTCTTTGCTTTTTAAATCTAAAGAATACATTTCATTCAAGTATAAGTACTCATAGTCAACACTAACAACCTTTAAATCACAACTACTAGTGGTGTACTAATAAAAATATTGATCATTAAATCTACAAACTATTAAAGCATGCTCAACTACTAACTCCTATTCCTTATATATACTTTCAAATTCTTTCTTAAGACCTAAGTATTATCAAAAACTACTACAAATAAAAATCCTCAATAACAAATTAAGAAATAGTCTGAGACTTAAATCATCAATCTGGTGAATAGTCAAAGCAAATCCCAATTTGTTATGTGGTATTAACTTTCTCTTTTCTCCCTAAACAAAAGCACAAAACAAAAAAATCTATCTTTATACTTCTTTCAGGATAGAGCACAAAACAACATATCCTGCATTTTTTATATTCCCTCGACTATGTAGACTTTGAACAATGATCAATTTAACTGATTCAATGTTCCCTATCTTCATTATAGTGAAGATATAGACTCTTGTGCAGTTCTATCCCATCAAGACCACCACCTCCTTTTTCTCTTGATTTACTTATAAAAACATTCTTTGAACTAAATATTAATTAGTTTACATCATAAATTATTTAATTCCTTAAATTGTAAATGATTTTCATATTTCATTTTATTTATCATCCAGTTAACATACTATGAAGAATGGTTGGTCCCATGACGAGAGATATCATAAGTGGGCATACTTCAATATTATGGCTCTAACCTTCCATTTTTCAAACTTTTAGATCAAAATGATTGTGCAGTTCAACCTGAGTTTCCTCACAAAATACAATTTATCATCAATAAATTTATGTGTCATTTAATAGTTGAAGCCATATTACAATTTCAATTAAGCATTACTTTACGAGAACCATCTAGTCACTATAGAAAATGGAAGCAATTTTCTTATGGGAACTCTCAATAATAGATTGAAATTCCTAGTATAACTAGTGTACCAAAATAATATTGCAAGAATGATGAGTTCATCATGAGAAAATTGTTTGTATGTACATGTTCTGAAGGAATCGCCGATAAGTACTAAGCTCAACAACAAGATTTAGACTATAGTAGCTATGATTGAGTGGGTTATGCGGAGATGCCACAAAGCATTTTACTTTCTTCTTGTGTTTTTGGCATTTAGCACTCCTAATCAATATTCCAAAAACATGACATGTATCTTTAGTTTGTCCTATTTATCTTGGGGAATAATTTTGTTTATTTAAGGTTACCTCAATGATAAATCAATTAGAATGTCCCATATTCTTAGGATAAACCTCTATGAATAAATAAAATTATTATGTATTTAGTGTACAACACCTTAGAAGAAGCATATCTCATGGTAACTAATCACATAATGAGTTAAGGCATGGAGAAATTATGGTGCACATATTGTCCAATTCATCTAATAGATCATTGTAGAATCTTAAAAGTAGTCTACTCATGTATGCGCATATAAATATAGTTAGTTTCTCATTGTTGCATCATCACACTATATAATATTTTTTAATATCTTTAGACAATATCATTGGAGGTTGCCCCTTCAAAGCAACACTTGTTTTCTATTTCACTATTCTTATATATTTCCACTTGGTAACCAGTTTTGAAAGTGCTCCTTTTGTTTCTATATTATTTGGTAATAAAAATAGAGGATATTTGTTTTATGTGTCATAAAAACAAAGAATCATTTCACCATATAATTCCTATAGCTTACAAGAATATAAAGAACTTTACGATTCGACTCCATACTATTTGAATATATGAAACAATCTTGGTGAATTGTTGATCAAATCAATAGGAAAGGAAACTACTTGCTTAAGGAAGAAACTAAGTTCTCAATGTCAACCCCTTTTGATCGTTGAGATAACTAGAAAATTTGATGGCCCTTAGACTGTTAAGCCTCATGGAAATAATTAAAATGATCTCATTTCATTTCTTGTGATAAAGACAAGTGTTCTTCCTTCTCTTAGTGTTAATTGTAGTGTCATATCCTTCATGGCCATTGTATTTTTCTTACGCTCTTATATCAGAGCTTCAAGTCGATACATGTAACTCTTCAAGTTGTGTTGAATTTGTATTCATGTCAACATATTATATAGGTACTTTTCTCAAATCGTAGAATCTAGATTTTTTTGTTTCCACAAGTATGCAAATCTTTGAACACCTCTTACTCTTAGCTACCTTGATTGATGATTTTACTTACTGGCATAGAATTAATTTCCAAGAACTCAAAATCATTGTTCACATAGACTGGCATACACCTTTCTCAAGATACTATGTCATGTCTCCAAATAATAACATGTATCAATCCATAAGTGTTATTCACAGTTATAAGGTTAAGCATTATATGACTTACAAGTTATATAATAACATCAAATAGTAATAGTAAACACAAATATATTGCCTATGAACCAATGAATATAACATAGGAAACTCTAGATATAACATCTCTGGACACCTTTGATCAACATATCCGAACCAAACAAGCATAGCTTCAATAGAAAAGAAATGTGGAGCACATACTGGAACACCACTTTGCCACACTAAACTCTTTTTTTATTAAAATTTTCTTAAAAGAACTTGGAAACCGAGCACCACAAACACCATCTCAACATCTGCAACATTTTCTTACCATCTAAACCACACAAGATGTTGATATCCAAAACTAATTACTCATCATTGCTACATTAGAGGTTGATAGCAGTGACAATACTACTGAAAACATAATGCAACCAACACACTTACTTCCTCAAGGGTTGACATCAATGCAATAACACTTTATTGACATCAATGACAACACAAGTTTCCAACAATCTCCCCCTTTTCCATTCATGGAAACACTTGATATGAAAAACCATCAATAACAACAACACATATTACTCAAACACTGCTCCCCCTTACACAAGCATTTATATTCTTTCCAACACTTTCTCTATATCCCCTTTTCTTCATATTTTTTTTAGCTAACTTTCTCCCCCTTTGACATCAATGGAAAAGAACAACGTGCAGTTTGTATTCTTCTACTCCCTCTTTGCCATCACTCACATATATTAAGGCAAAACCTATAAAGGACAACAATTGCACTTACTTACTTTGAAACAACTTTAAAAGTCAACACCAACAAACAACCATTGCTACCTACTCCCCTTGAGAGGTAGCCTTCATTAGTCCAAAATAGAAAATTGATCTTGAATAGTTCTACCAAATTGATGCACACTCTTATGCATCTAGTTAAATGAAGGAGGGGCGATAACCCCCAACTTCTACCAGAGATACTCAAATGTATCTTTAGGAAGAGCCTTAGTGAATATATTTGAAACTTGATCCTTAATAGTACATACTCCAAGTTCACTTCATTATGTATAACCTTCTCTCTAAAAAAGTGATATCGGATTGAGATATACTTTTTCCTTGAATACATTACCATATTCTTTGAAATGTTGATACAACTTGTATTGTCACATAAGATAGAAATAGGTTCATCATATGATACTTTGATAATCCTTCAAAATTTGTTTCATCTATAACACATGTGTGCAAAAAGATGCTATGATAATATATTATGATTCTATAGTAGATAATGACACTGAATCCTGATTTTTTGCTTAGCCAAGATACCAACCTGCTTCCAAGAAAAAAAGAAGCACCACTTGTACTTCTTCTATCATCCACACAACCTACCCAATCTGCATCTATATGGGCACTTAGAGAGAAATCAATAGCCTTTGGACGCCACAAGCCATATTCCAGAGTTCCCTTTAAGTATCTGAATATTCTTTTTACTATTGCCACATGTGACTCTCTAGGATCTTCATAAAATCTAGCCACAAGATAGATTGCATACACATGATATTTGTTCTGGTAGTAGTTAGGTATAGCAATGCACCAATCATTGAGCTATACTTGCTCTAATCAGCCTTAGGAGATTCATCATTCTTGCTCAACTTGCAACCAATAACCATGGAAGTGCATACAGATTTAGAGTCTTCCAAATTCCAAACTTTTTCAACATTTCCTTGACATACTTTGATTGTGAAATGAAGATACATTTTTCTGTATGATTGATTTTTATCAAAAGGAAGAAATTCATCTCCCCAAACATTGACATTTCAAACTCATTTTTCATATGTTCTGCAAATATCTTGCACATTACTTCATTTCCTCCAAAGATTATATCATTAACATACACAACTACAATCAAGATTTGATATTTCTCAACTTTGAAATAAAGATTAATATTTGCAGTACCTTTATTGAATCCATGCTGCAACAAATATCTATCCAATATTATATACCAAGCCCTAGGAGCTTGCTTGAGTCCATATAATGCCTTCTTCAATCTACAAACCATAATAGGATTATCTAATAATTGAAATCCTTTTGGTTGTTCAATATATAGCTCTTCTCCCAACTCACCATTCAAGAATACATACTTCACATCCATCTGATAAAATTTGAAATCATTATGTGTTGCAAAAGCCAAAAACATCCTAATAGCCTCCATTCTTGCGACTAGAGAAAATTTTTTCTCAAATTCTAGTCCTTATACTTGTGAGTAGCCTTTACACACAAGCCTTGCCTTGTTCTTAACAAATTCTCCATTCTCATTTATCTTGTTCTGAAATACCCATTTAGTTGAACCAATAACATTCTTATTTGGTCGTCTTAGGACAAGTTTCCAAGTCTGATTCCTCTCAATCTGTATTAATTCTTCTTCCATAGCCTTGATCCAATATTCATCTTTGCATGCCTCAATCACTCTCTTAGGTTCAACTTTGGAAAGTAAACAAATATTTACTTGTTCTTCTGTCATAGCAACAATTCTTCTTGCCAATACACCTCTTCTTTTTTCAACAATGATTTGATCTTTATAATGATTCTTCTGCACATAATTATGAGTCTTAGGGATCCTTTTCGGAGTTGTGTCCTCTTCAATTTGCACTTCTTTTTCCTTTCCTTCCTCTTTTTCTTGTTCTTTGTTAGAGGACTCATCTGATTCACATCCTTCTATCAACATTGAACTTTTATGTAAGTCTTCATCCACTTTCACACTTGCACTTTCAACAATCCTTTTTAGCCTCTTGTTGTAGCATCAGTAAGCCCTTGTTTTTGTAGAGTATCCAAGGGATATTCCTTCATTAGATCTTGCATCAAACTTTCATAAGTTTTCTTCATCTCTCTTGATATAACATTTTCTTCCAAATACTCTAAAATATTTGATAGTGGGAGTTCTTCCATACCATAACTCATAGGGATTCTTTGAACTATTTGTCCTTGCTTGTGCTCTGTTAAGTATGTAAACTATAGTATGAATTGCTTCTCTCTAACTTAGACATCTGATATATTTTCTTCTCTTAGAATTGTCCTTTCTACTTTTTGAACAGCCCTATCTTCCTTTCCACCACTCCATTCTATTGAGGATTCCTAGGAGCTGACAAATGCATCTTTATTCCATGATCTTCACAAAAATTGTTAAACTCATTAGAGGTGAACTATCGAGCTCTACCAAATATTAGAAATTTTATTTTCATATCCATTTCATTCTCAACCATAGCTTTAAATTCCTTAAACTTATCTAAAGCTTCTATTTTTTCTTTAAGAAAAGTTACCCTAGTTATTCTAGAGTAATCATCAATTAATAATATGAAATACCCATCACCTTGAAATATTCTTGTTCTAGTAGGTCCACAAAGATCTGTATGCACCAACTCTAAAGGTTATGTGTTAGAATGTTCTTTGATTTTGAAACTATTTCTAGTTCTCTTCTTGATATGGCATTCCTTGCAAACTATTTTCTTGTGATCCTAGATGTGTGTGAGATATTTTAATTAGAATTTTTTACACCAATGTTGAAGCTTATACAATCATAAATCTAGCAACTTCATCACATCACTCACTACTCCATACTAATCTGAATCAATTTGGTAACATACTTACCCACTAGTTTTTATGGGAAAATCTCTTCATGGCTGATCTTTGGGATATGATGCCCAACTTCTACCTCTATAAATTTAGAGGAGTTTCCTTCCATTCTTCACCTCTCAATTTTGTTCTCAAAATGTCAAGCATCTCAAGTGATGCAACCTCAAAAACATATTTGCTCATTATCAAAGGTGTGGAGTGCAACTCTATGCAACAACTAGTGGTTGATCATTTGAGGGAGGTTTTCATCATAAGGAATAATGTTGAAGGAGTGATAAGGAGAATCATAGGGGATAATTTCTTGGTGCAATTTCATGTCCATAAATTTACACTCCTAGAGTGGTTCATATATAACATAATCCAAACTTTTGGTAAATTTGATTGGGGTGCCAAAGCTACTGAAAGACTAGTGAGGCTGGAATACATAGCCTTATCTTGAATCTTCCTTGGAATGTTTGAGAAAAGACCCACAAGAAGGCCTATTTGGAGATGCCATCTACATTGCTATTGCTCTTAGGAAAGAAGAAATCAAACAAGATGTTACTCTCTTATGCACTAGGCTCAAGAGGAATGTGATGGAAATTTTTTCTTATTATGTAGAGTTTTATGAAAAATTGCTCTCTCTTGCACAAATTGAGAGGATTCAGGAGGTTGTGGAGGGAATCCACATCTTAATTTTCACTCTTTGTGCGTAAAAGCTTGTACTCCTTTCTCTTAATATAATATAATATATTTATTCTTTTCTTTATATATTCATCTGCTTCTTGTAATTTGATGCATTTTGAATAGATCTAATAATCTCCAGTTTTGCTTAATGTTCTCTATGTAATGTATTGTTTCTATTTCTTGCATCATTTTCTTTAAAGATAAGTAGTGTAGTTTAGAAAATTGTGCACTCTTGAAGAAAGAGGCAATTTCAACTTAATTTGGACCTATTTTGGCACCCTTGCATTAATTCCCCTTTCAAATCACCATTTACAAGCCCTTAAGACCCATTATTTTGGATCTTGAGGCTTATTTCACTCAAAAATCATATAAAATCACATAAAGTCACTTAAATCCCTGAAAATCCCGAAAACCCATCTCAAAAATCTAAGGTGGGACTCATTTGCCACCTTGGGTGAATGAGTCCCCTTAGGTGGGATCCATTCACCAAGTGTGGAGAATGAGTTCCATTTGGGGTCTTTTTCAAATTTGAGTGGGAATTCATCAATTTAATTCATTTTTTTGGTAAATGTTGACCTTTGATAGCTAAATAATGGTCAATTAGGTGATAATGCATATAAAAGCAAGCTTCTAAGTCATTTTCATCATCTCTAAGGACTTTGAGCAAGCATCAAGCAACAAGAATTTTCAAGCAATCTTTCACAAGAGCATTCTAATTCCAAAAGAAAGCAAAGTTGAAGCATTAGAGCAGTATTAGAGTGTTTTGTAGGTCTTCAAGCTCACTTTATATCAAGATCTAGCATTTTCAAGGGTTGATCATGGATGCCTATGTTGAATCATGATGGATTCTAGGTTGGGGAGATGCAACTAGCGATCAAGCCAATCCTAAAGACTTGTTTCATAAGTGATACCTTCTTCCATTGTCACTCTACATTCATCCTAAGGAAGGTACAAGCATCATTAGAGTTCACTTAGGGTGATTGGAGATCATCACAAGTGAGCTTTTCATCTTTTCATTTCCATTGTTGCATCATATTCTTGCACATTAGAATAGGATTGCATCATGTCTTAGATTTTCTAGTCTTTAACATGCCTAAGACTAGGGTTTTTATGCACATTTCATCATTTTTATCAAGGTTTGATTACCAAACTAGGAGTTGACCAGGGAAAACCCCCCATTAGAAAATCCTTTTGAATTCTTTTTTATAGGTGTTTTTCACAAATTTAGACTTGGGGCTCAGATTGGAAGAAAAAGGCAGGTATTAGAGTGTAGATCAGTTTTCCAAAAAGTGAAATGGGATTCATTCACTAAGAGTGGTGAATGAGTCCCACTGCAACTATCTATCAGATCTGTTTGTAGATTTAGATACCCTTTTACCTAAAATGGACTCTCATGCAGAAACTAGGATTTGGGACTAATTCACCCAGGTTGGCGAATGAGTCCCAGTAGCATAAAAAGTCCAGATTTCTAGAATTTGAAAGCTATTTGTAGTCCCTTCAAGGTTTCTAGGTGCACACCATTTGCATTCTCACTTTTTTGTTTTGTTTTATTTACATTTCTAGAGCATTTTTTAGGTCATTTAGCATTGTTTGCATATCACATTGTGTTTTCCAACTCATTGTATTTTCCAAGTTTACACTTGGTGGTGAACCCCTCATTAGTTATAATTCAATCCCTAGAACCTTTCCTTTGTCAGATTTCAATCTCCTTTGCATTGAAATCTCAAGGGTTTGTTCTTGAGTGAAAGGTTGAAGAATTGGTCTTTCTCCTTTTAAGTCCAAAACCCTAGAAGTGAACGAAAGCACACATTTTTCTTCATTTCAAGTAGAAACCTTCAAACATGAGATGGTAGTTTTAAGAGAAATATGTGGAACTGACATTGGGTCTTGATGAGGTTTTGAGAACCTCATCAAAATCCGACCAGGTTTAGGAAACCTTTTTCATTTTCCACTTAACCATCTTTCTTTAAGGTATAGTCTTAGAGAAGTTTGAAAACTAGATAATCTCTAAAAGGGGCTCTAAGATCAATAAAATGCTATCATTTTCCATCGGGATTAGAATGGGTTTTCAAAACCCTACCGAGAACCAACAAAGGTTTTGAAACCTATAGAAAGTTTCGAACTTGTGTTAGTTTAATTACAATTCATCTCCATCTTCCTTCTATCAGTGCTTTCCCTAGTTGTGAGAACTACATTATGGGTTTTGAAGTAGTTCTCATAACTTTACAAATAACTGACACAAAGGTATAATTTACGCATTATTTCAAAACATCATACAAAAATAGGGTTGTAGAAACCTGAGCAGTACCTGACATAGGTTCATAAACCTTACAAAGAAAACACTTAAAATTGAAGCAAAAATTTATTTCGGGTGGACATGGTTTTGGGGGGATGACAAAAACCATAGCAACACCTACAAACTAACCCAATTACCCATGAGACCTTTGGGAGATTGCAAAATCTCCTTTCAAAAGAGTTGGCTTTCCACCCCTAAATTTGACTTCATTCCATTTTGTTAGTCAACACATGGATTATCATTGTGTGCAATTATTGAGTATAATGATTATTCAAGCATGGCATGTGACATACATAACCTAGTTCGGACTCCTATTCCACTAATTACAAGAGACAACCATACCTATTTTATTCAAAATAATATTGGGTCTAATCATACACAAGCCACAAGAATTAACTATAGACTTATAAGTAATATTAGATGTGGCCGACATGGAGAGAACAAGTTTGACACAATATTATCTCATTAATGGAACCCCCATGAGTTATTCAAAATGTTGTTTTCTAAACTCATTTTAATACTACTCAAAGATAAGAGAATGCAAACTATTTAGTAAAAAGAAAAAAAAGTAAGAACATTGTTTGTACTATGGGGGCCATATTGAATCTACATTTGTGTGGCAGCTAATAGGATATGAAAATTCACTATGGTATTGATTATAACATGAGTTTGTATTAATACAAGTATCATGATCTTTGTGTTTCAAAAGAATGTAACATGTACTCTTGTCCACATCAATAATTATTTGAAAACCACAATGAGCTGATTCTATCAATTGTATAGATATAGATGAACATGCAGTGGATCGGCAACTATGGCAGCTTGTTGCCTTGTTATTTTAACTAGTAATATGATAGTAAGTAAAACCAAATTAGCACCGAAGATCCGATCCAGGATCAACGTTAAGCTGCATGCAAAACTTCTGATAATAACCGACTCTGCTATCCAAAGCTTCAGAATTGTTTCCATCGCATTCCATGCCATTAATGGCTCTAATCGTGGCTCCGAAACCTTGCCCAGATGTTATCGCCTCATGGCAGTTGCTACCCATCATCCAAAACCACACTGCCGTCTTAAATGAGATAGTGGCATCAGTTGCCACAATGTCTGGATTGTTCAGCCCATCAAATTCCAAGTAGTTCCCCGCCGGCCCATAATTATAGTTCCTGTCATCACCTTACATTATATTAGCATGTCACTGACTCAAAGTAGTTGGGCAGGAAATGAAAATATATTACTCACCATGAAAGTTGCAGAGGACCTCTGCCATGGTAACTCTTTCCAGGCTGGCAAGGATACTGTGTGTTGGAGGAATCACAGTAGTTCATTGGAGGATTTTGCTCATTAATGTAGCAGAACCCTATCATGCAATGCATTTATTATTTTTAGCAACATAGTTTAGAAAAAGAAAGTATACAAATACATAAAATAAGGGCGCATATGTTACCTCCAGTCTCGTGGGCAGCATTACCAAAGAAGGCAGCCAATTCTCTCTTTTTAACATCAGAAGACCCAGATGTACCAAATTCTTTGAAAGCATTTGCAGCATCAATAAAAGCACTATAGTTATAAAACCCCTTCCCCTCACACCCACTGCCTGCTTCTCCAACTATAGAGTTAAAAACATCAGCAGTGATTATGGAACTCACACTTCCTCCACCAGCAGCAGAAGGAGAAGAATAACAAGGGCCTTCTCTGCAACCTTCTCCACAGTATGCATTGCCCGTTCCACAGTATCCAAATTGACTACAACACAGTCCACTGGAGCACCCACAATTCTGACTCACTCCCACATCTACTAGTAAAAATACCATAAGCATTACACATAATGAAATAGATGAGGACATGCTGCTCTTACCACTTTTCACAGCCATGCTTTCTATTCTGTGGTTTTTCTCCTCCATTCGCTACCCTTATTTATAGTTCGCAGCGTCTACTATTTTTGTTTTTTATTTAATATATTTTGAGATCCAGTAATTATGACTATTCTTGAATGTCATCTAGATCAATAGGCTGTCCAATAATTTAATTCATACAGTACATCTCAATAATTTCAGGCAAGTTTTAAGGAACAATAAAGACATAAAGACTTACTATTCTTAAATATTTTCTGATTCTACTGTCAAAAGTAAATATTTGTCCTATCAATTTTAAAGAATGTATTCTTTAATTGAAACTCTTTAGTACTTTTGAATAATTATAGGTAAATTTTATGGGAATGTAAAGATCATTAAGACTCATTACTCTTAAATATTTTTTGATTCCACAATCAATAGTAATTTTTTGTCCACTCAAATTTAAAGAATGTACTACTTACATCTAATAATTCTAAGCAAATTTAATATAAATAATAAAGACCCTGCAAACTTATTATTCTTACATACCCTCTCCATTAATAATCAAGAGTAAATATTTATTCAACCAAATCTAAAGAATGTACCACCCAATTCAAACTCCATACTAGTGCATCCAAAAATAAGTAATATTCCCTTTTAAAAGAATATAAGCCAATCCAACACTCAAATAATCCAAACAATAATGGATAATTAGGCTGAATATAAACCATACACAGTGACATGATAATATCTTTATTGATAAAAATATTCAAGATAGTTCTACAAGTTGAAACAAAAGGCTTGTGTGAATTAAGACTAAATATAAATTGATTTTGTCACCCCCTTTGCCACATGAATTTGTTGTGTCCTACCAATGTACATGACAAGAGAATGAAAAATTTAACAAGCATTAGTCGCGAGTATTTATTTTGTAATTGAAAAAAATAATAGAAATATATTTGAAATAATATAATAATTATTTTAAATTATAATTATAATTTTTGAATTTTTAATTAGATAAATAATTTGAGGAAATGTGGATAAATGAGTTATGATAAGGTGATTTTGGAAGGGTTGATTGCATCTATTCAATTTTTCAAATGACACGTTGTTGATTGGGTAGTTTATGGGACCAACATCATAATAAAAATGCTTCATGTAATCTATTAGATATAGGAGCTACTTGATTAGTTTTTGTCTTTTTATTTAATTGTAAATTCTAATAAAAAAAATTGTTGTTTTGTCTAGTGTTACCTCTTTCAACAAAAATCTAAAGTTTTCAACAACTTTCAAGATTTCAAGGCTCATGCTAGAAAAAAATCAAGGAAAGAACCTATCATGCCAAATCTGAGTGTCATCCCAAATCAAAACATTTTCCAAAATCAAACACAACTACACACTCCAAATCTGCTTAAACAAGAGCCAAATCAACTATAACAAGGGAGTCAAGATCGAAATCAAGAACAAATTTGGCGAGATCAAATTTATGCACTTTCCAGAATAGTTGAGTCATTGCAGCAAGAGACATCTCCACCACCATTACCCATATCAACATCATTCCTTGGTTTAGGGCTTCCCCCTCTACCTAGCACCAATCACTCCATCCAAATCAATCCACCTAATGCCAATCAAGTCATCACATCAAAACCTTTGAATATACCATCGATATCGCACCAACAGATGGTATCTAATCAAATGACAACATCAATCCTAAAAAATCCAAAAATGGTCTCCCAAGGACCTATCACCTTGGTCATTCCGACCATTCCTATCACCTCGATCACTCCATCCACCCCTATCACACCCATCATATCTCAACCCCTCACTACCATGATCGCTCCAAGCGTATCTCAAATACTTGTCACTACATCCAACATGATTCTGAATCCACCACCACCAACTTCCACCACATCAAGCCAATACAATGTGACATTACAAGCTACTTTTCATAGGGGATTCCAACAATATCTAGCCATGCAACAAGCAACAAAAGCTTAACAAGTGCAACAATCCTCTGAAGTTCCACAAGTTGCTCAAGCTACCCAACAAACACAAGCACAAACACAAAAAATGACAATTGTTGAGAGCAAGGATCAAGATGAATCCATCACTGAAGCTATGTCTACTTCATCCCATGATGAAATCAACATAGGTCAAGAGTCATTTTTCAATCATGATCAAAATCCACCAACCGACAATGATCCAATTCAAGAAATGTCAACATCATTTGACCCTATGGTTGAAGACATTGGAAATCCCTCCATCACAATTATTGAATCAAGATCTCTCCATCGATGAGCACCTTGAAGATTTTTTCACCCCATCCGATGATCAATGCACCATACATCAATAGCCACTTTTTAGCGATCTATTTCAAGAAGTGTTAGGATTATTTGATCCTATTGACATAATGCATGATCCGTTGACCTATGATCATGTTGAAAATTTCTCTACATCACCTTATGACTTAAAGGACATATCTCAAGAATTTATCTCAAAGCATGATCAACATATTTCACCAAGGTCTAGCAATGATCCGTTCCAAGACATGTTGACCCCTTCGACCTCATGGTTACATATACTGAAGGAACCCTGAACTTGACACTTGAGGATATTAAACCACTTACCATGTCTAATGACAACATCCAAGAACCCTTTGTAAGTAATCCATCCTTTGAAACTGATCCATGTCAAGAACTTGACCCAAAGCATGTCGAAAGCAATCCCAAAATAAATCAAGATCAAAAATTTATATCTCCAAGATACTATAATCATCTAATGGATATTCTCCTATCCACACAAGATGATCATATCCACATAGCACTTACTCCTCCATCTACCCATGAGATGCTTTCAATGGATGGACATGTAGATGATCTTGATCTAGAACAAGATTCTGTTACACAAAAAGAGTAGATTATCAACTCCTACAGTCAAACTGAGTTATCAACATCAGGATCAGATATATCCAAAATCCAGAATGAGGACATCATGAATAAGGACATCCAACCCTATCTGCTCAAGGAAATAAGTTAGACAAAACAATATAATCTAGAGTTAGTAGAGCAGCAAATTGAAAGAACGTCACCTATGGTGGTCATTTATTAGAGAATACATTTTGAACAAGAGCTCTTGGAACATGCAGAATCAAAGCATGAAGGTACTACTTCCACAATATTGGGGGCAACTATGTTTCGAACAAATGTCAACATAGGGAGCACGAAGAATCCTCATGATGAAACCAATGCCAATGCTACAACCTGCCATGTCATGAATCTTCATCCACCCATCACCCCATCCATGAATTGGGACCAACTTTGAAAGAAAAATTTGAATCAAAGTATGAAGAACGTTATCAAAGCCATAGGAGATGAGAAGCATAACAGACAAATCAAATATGCATGGATACCAAAACATACAAAGAAAGATTATCCCTATCAAACTCCATTAGTCAAAGAAACTAGGGGGAAAAATCAAAAAGGGAAAGGTATCCATCAAAGACATCCACAAAAGAAAAAGCAGTCTTTTCAAGTGACATACAAAGTATATCAAGTGGTTGGTCCTAATTCCATGCACACTTTTGTATCCACCCATCATTGCTCATCTTCCCAAGTTTGGAGAGTCAAAGGTGCCAAGCTGTCAACCAATCCATCTCTTATCCCTAAACACACTCCATCCATGCCTCCACACATGATATCCAATTCTCATATGGACCATGTATTGGCAACAACCCTTCATCATAAGGATTCAGAAGGCACTTTATTGTGATGTACACATAGAGACAGAGTTAACCCCAGTATCAATGAGGCAGATCAGGAATCCCAAAAGTTGCATTCAAGTGCATGTATCTTAGCAAGGAAGCTCCTTAAGGCAGGATATCGATGGAACGTCATGATAGGGGCATCTACATCAGTAACACCTTGTGATTCAGCATGAGCTTAAAATCTTTTAGAAAAATACAAAAAATAAAAAAATATGAAAATCCAAAAAAATCAGAAAAAGGATTGAAAATAGTAAAGAGAAAAAATCGTCCTCTAGTGAAAACCACTATGGTGGCGCTTTGGGCAAGACCATGATGAAAACCTAGCAAACAGGCATCATGTGTGGAATCGAGCACCTATGTGCACCAGTTCAGATGAAAGCATCTCATCCCATCTGTAATAATATCATCCCATCTGTAATAAATCCAACATCCCATCTATCTTAGCCATAATAAATCCATGCATCCATAAACCATTGATCCAATCCATTTTCATCCATCTGCATCCGTTGTCCAAGTTATCGTGATCTTGATTAAATTTTGGGGCACACCTTACACTTGCTTATGGTAAAAATCTTGACATGGTTTGTTTTCATTGGTCCTATCCTATGCAACATTATCTGAGCCATGAAGCATTATCCAAATGAGCATTCTTTATCTAAACACCTTATCTTATCGCAACAAAATCCTTGGCATCCTTTGCATGCTTACCATATCCATCCATCCATACACCTATCTAAGCATCCATCCATCACACTCCATACATTTCTAGACACTGGGGTAAGATATGTACATCTTGCTTCGAGAATAAATATTGGTCTATATCCTCCAACTTTTGTGGTGATTCGAACATTGGCAAACATAAAATCAAATTGGTCAAACCACTTGTGAGAAAAAATCCAAGTCCCTATCCCATGGAATATTTTGACGAGAAGACATTCCTTATCAGTCTTCATCCTTCATCGAGCATCGATCCAAATAATCACTATTAGTTGCATCTATGTTACACGTCAAACGAGACATCAAATCATCCAAAACATCTTTTTGTTTCAAACCAAGCTTCAATCCTGATCAATCAAATCTAAACAATCCATAATCTTGGGATATCCTTCCTGATCCTTGTGTTGCTTAAACACTATCCTTGCATTGTTGTGCATTCTCAACAATGTTATCATCATCAATCATCATCAATCTTGATCAATCAATCCTTGCATTGTTTTGCATCCTCAACAATGTTATCATCATCAATCCTGATCAATCAAAACCTTGCATTGTTGTGCATCCTCAATAATGTTATTATCATCATCAATCCATTGATTCAATCAATCAACCTTAGCTTGTTTTTTAGCAAAAATCCTAAACAGAGCACTGATATTGTCATACACATCCATATCAAAATCGTCAAAATCATGTGGAAATCCAAAAACATCCAAAACATCAAAAAATCTAGAAACAAGTCAAAAATCAGAAAAATATCAAAAAAACATTGGAATTCGAACTACGTCGTCTCTGAGCTTAAACGTGGGCAAGGCTCATCTTTGATTAGCCCCCAAAACATCAAAATCCAAAAACATTCATAAAATCTCACAAAACCCCAAAACATCGCAAAAATCGAAAAATCAAAACATTTGTAAAAATCTCAAAAACACCAAAAATAGCCTCAAAACATTTCAAAACATCAAAACCATCCAAATATTTGAAAAATCCATTCGTCCCATTTTTCTTTCACCTGCAATAATCAATCATCCATAATAAACTATTCATCACCTTCATCCTTTGGTAACACAAATAGAAACAATCACAACAATCAGCAAAATCAATCTTCAATCGTAAAATAAAAATCGAAACAACAAAACTTTAAACACAAAATCAAACTTTTGATCACTTTCAAACATGTCAGTCAACCTTATATCAATATCCTATCAATCAACCTATCAAACCATCATCATCCCATACAATGCATGTCCTAGGATATATCGTTCCGACAATGGGCATCATTTTGGATATCACCCTAGATTCTTGTCCTATCAAAACACATCCCTTTGGCTAGAGGTATGAAGAACATTGACTTGTTTGCATACTCAATATTTTATTTTGATTTATCTTATTGCGCTCATTCCAAGGACCTCTTGATGATATCCGAATGAAGGATTTAGAGAGATAGGAATGGGGCAATGATCATTATCTTTTGCTTGCTATGCTTGTTGGAATTTCTTGTAAAATAACTTGGCAAATACTTGCTTTGTTAGGTAAGTCCTAGAAAGGTTTCTGTATGTCAAGTGTGAACAAGAATACTCCTATCTATTTGTCGAGTCAAATTCCATCACACTAGGTACAATGCCATCCTGGTTCTTTATACCTTGATGCATCGTACCTACATGTGTAATCAAACATAAGGTAAGTAGCCCTTTTCAAATCCCCGTCCTTGATAATCAAATCATCATCATTTATCATCATCATCATCATCTATCATCATCATCATCTCTAATAAAGTCTCGACAGATCATGGACTTGTGGAATCCTCTTGTCATCATCTCATTTCCACACTAACATCATCATCACCAATGCATCCATCATGTATCCATCATGCATCTATCTTGCATCCACAAAACTGTCAGCATACAACATAATATTCATATCATACATAATAGGAAACATCAATCATTTCATATGCACTGCATTTGTATCATCATCATAATATAGATCTGTTAGTCTAAGCATCTGCATAAATCATCCATTGCATAGTCATAGCATATCACATCATATCATCATTTTAAAGTTGTTTAGGATAATATAGATTTGTTATTCTAAGCATCTTAAAATCATCTCATTTGCATCATCATCCATAACCATCCATTTTGAACCTCTTTATCGCGAGATCGACCCTCAAATCGAATCTTTTCGCTCGATCTCTTGAGGGGGCAATGTACCAATGTACTTCTTGCCGGGGGCATCCGAAAAATCAGAATTTTTTTGAATTTTGATCGCGGTAAGATTATTCTTTGAACCAATTCAACAAGTACATTGCTTCAAAGAGGGGCAAAATGTAGACATGCAAAATTAACATTATGCATTCAATCAGGTTCATTCATCAAGTAAACTAGGTTTCGCATTAGGTCCATTCATCAGTTAATCAAGTTCACCTTCATTCATTCATCAGGTAATCTCATTAATCTCCATCTCCTAAGGTCATCAAATAAACATTATCATCAACCTTTTTAATCAAATAAATCAAATCCATATTTAATCCTTTTCTGGTTTAAATAAATCAACTATTTAATTCATAAAAGTCAAAGAATCCTAATCATCATCCTAGCTAATTAATCCTGATTAAATATAATCTAATGCATGTCAAATCCTCTAGATATCTCCACTTGCCCAAATAAATCCATTTATTGATTTATTAAATCCAACATTTTCACTCAACATGGAATATTCCCTAGAATTTGAATTCAAAAACAAGTGGACATGTACATCTAACAAGTCATTTATGAGCTCTTACATGGCTCTTACATGTCCCTTGTACAAGTCAAACTCAACATTTATTTCACAATTCGAATTTGAAATTTTCCCCTCTTGGGCACATTTCCCAAATCTTGCACATGCATCAACCACTCACATGATGACAAGTGGCCTCTTTTCATTGGCCTGTTTTTAAGTCCCACATTGGTCCCTTTTCAACTCTTAGCATTTGAGAATCTACAAATAGAGGCTTCATCTTCTAGCAAATTCTCCACAAATCATCTACATCTCTTGCAAAGTCACTCTCTTAAACTGAGAACTGATTTTGTCCATTTATCATCTCCATCTTCATAGCAATTTCATCACTAGCTTATCTATGAAGGATTGGGAAAGGGATATTTTCAACAATAACACCAATCCACTATGAAATAAAGTTTTGATTATGTTTTAATATGCTTACATTTGATTATCTTTGTTTTATCTAATTTTTATATTTCATCATAGTCAAGTATTTCATAGGGATTTCAAATCTAATGTTTTTCAAAGGACTAACATGATGATATTATGTTAAGATTGTTAACCATTTGCAGATTTGATGTCCACACTTAATTATGAATTCGAGCTACATTTCTTGGCATTAAATATTATAGACAAAACATTTATGCAAAACACCCATGTAAAACAACTTGCAGAAAATAGTTCTTATTCTAACACCTCTTATACAATTTCTCGATTTGTCTTCAATATTTGTTAACAAAGAACATAGCTCAAATCCTGTATGACTATATGTTTCATGGTATTCTTTTTTCCCTGATCTGCTTGAAGCTCCCTACAACAAACTGCCCAGGTCTGTTACCCCTGTGCTGATGTTTGGTTTTGTGACCATTACTAGATGGAAATCAAGGAATGAAAGTACTGTTAGATTTTGCAGTTAAAGTTGCAAGATCATTCAACCAACTATTACATAGATTGCTTGTGTTGTGAATATGTTTTATGATTTTCTTTCCTCCTATTTCAAAGCTCTATTTAATGTTGGGTTTCAATATTCTCTCATTTTATGTGGTTCTTGAGTGTTTTCCTAATAGTTATTTTACAATTTTCCTATTTCTCTATAATATTTAGTGCCAAATAATGGAGCTCAAATTTAGAATATATGTATGTATATATGTAATCATTCAGCCAGCCTTTGGTGTATTTCTTTTGATGAAGTTACCATTAGTTTGCTGCAAATTTTAGCAAAAGACCTCTACATATTGCAGGATGAGTGAGTCTACAACAAATCCTGTTGTTATTAAAGGTCTTGTTTGTAAACCATACATCTTTACTAAGTGTGTTATATAAATATGTTTCATTATATTCTTTCTTCTTGATCTATTTCAATTTGACCATCATACATTAGCTGCTACAAATACACAACATATTCTATTCTACTGACTACATTTCTCCACGCTCATAGAGCTATCTTTTGAGCTTGCTAAATCAACTATATAAAGCTGGTTCTTTATGATAATACCTACTTTATTTAGGTTATGTCAATTAATTACATGATGTGATCCTAAATATTTTTATGTAAAAAAGACCTTGCCCATTTCTTTAAACTTATACACAGATAACCAAATTTGAAACATATTGATACAAGATTCAAGCTACATCCTATGTTGGTAAATATTGAAGACAAATAGAGAATTCTATAAAAGGGATTAGACCTTATGATGAAAATTAGCTATAAGCATTTTTTCCTATAATTCTATCACTATTTAGACAATATGTAACAATAATTTGTATGTGACAATTGGTTTCTCAATTGAAAATTCAAGCTACATTATTTGCCACTAAATATTATAGACAAAATACGAAAATTGTAAAACAACTATTAAAAAAACACTTAAAAATCATAGGTAAATCATAGATGATTGGAAACCCACACTAAAAAGATTCGTACAAGACAAGCAAGTTGTGTAAGAGTTTGTTTGTCAATTCAAAATTCAAGCTACATTCTTTGGCACCAAACCCATATTAAATAGAACTAGTAAAGCCAATGAGTAGCAATAATCTACACAAACTGCCTATAACGCCCAGGCTTAATCATAAATTTGAGCTACATTGCCTGGCATTAAATTTTGTATACAAATAGAATTTGTAAAAGAGCTATTGCACGACAAATCCTCTTCATAGTTAAGCCGACAGAGAACCTGTCGGAAACTTCAAACAGATAAATTGAACAGATAAAAGAGATATTAGAAACAAAAACACTTATCAGCCACCAAACTAATTTTATCTCCAACATGTTCATCCTTTCATACCAACCCTCTACATATACATTTTTATGCAATCACTCCTATGTTAATGCGTCTAATGGAAAAGATGCACACATATAACTAAAACAATAAATGGAGGCCAAAAAATACTAACCCTAACCATATTTTTTGAGGAAAGAAACAAGATTCAACTAAAATTGCTTCTATGGTAACAGGTATAAGGCCAAAGATGGAAAAATATAAACTCACTCGCATGCCAAGCAAGGGCTTGTCCAAAAATATGCACATTATGTGAAAGGTGGACAACGGGAAAAAGAATATCATGCAACATATTGGTGCAAGACAACCAGTCTATGTAATAGTTGTAACAGCTATTAGGATGATACTTAAGAATCAGATGTATGTCATTCTCCAGTGTTTTCCTTATAGTTCTTTTACAATTTTCCTATTTTTCTATAATATTTAATGCCAAATAATGGAGATCAAATTTACAATATATGCATGTATATATGTATGCATATATATATACATACATACATACATATATATACATATGTAGACACATATATATACTTTGTGCATCTTTGGTGTTATACACATTTTGTACAATTAGTCCCTTGGTATCTTTCTAATTGATCTAACTTCAAATCCTTACAAAGAATATGGTATAGATTGTGAGCGACTACATAATTTATTCTTGTGTTTGCATATTCATTGAGTTGCCATGGTTTTGATTTCACTTTGGTACCCACAATCTTTGTAGTTTGCTAGCAAATAGAGTAATTGTATAAAAGGAGTTGCATTATCTGGCATTCAGTATTATAGAGAAATGGGGAAATTGTAACAGAGCTATTAGTAAAACATACATACATATACTTATGCATATATACATAACTATACACATGTATATATATATATATATACATGTATACATACATGTATACATACATATATATATATAGACTTAATCGAGAATCCAAGCTACATTAGTGTTATTCTAATACCTCTTTTACAATTTCTCTATTTCTCTATAATATTTAGTGTGAGGTGATGCAACTCAAATTTTCAATGAAGTTTGTGGGGTTATACTCTTTTTTACATGGGTGTTTTGCATAGATGATTAGTTTATTGTTGATGTCTTCTTGTTATATATTTCTATCTTTGATGTTATACCCATTTTGGAGACTTCAAAGAGATTATCGCTCTTTGCAGGTGTAGGAATTGTAGTTAAATCTTCTTTCTTCCGTGAGAAATTGTAAAAGAGCTATTACACGACAAATCATATTCACGGCTCGGTTAACAGAAATCCTGTCGGAAACTTCAAACAAATAACAAACACTTTGCATATCTATATATATGCAATCACTCCTATGTTAATCTCCAATTTCACCCATGTTAATGCATCTAACAACAAAGACACACATGGAAAACTAAAACAATAAATGGAGCGTAATAAAATTACTAACTCTAACCATATCTTTTGATGAACGAAACAAGATATAACTACAATTGCTCATATGGTAATGGGTATAAGGCCAAAGATGCACAAAGATAACTACAAACAATAAACCAGGAATAGAAAAACTACAAACCCTGACCTTTTTTTTTAACAAAACAAAGAAGATTTAAATACAATTTCTCCATCCATACAAAACCATAACGCTAGACATCCATGGAAAACAACTTACAGATTCCAGAAAAAAATAGTTTTAACATAAACAATAAATAAACCATTTATACAAAACACCCAAGTAAAACGACCTATAGATTGTGCAAAATGACCGTTTTAAAACCCTTCAATCTGCCATAAAACGGGGCCGAAGCCAACAATTTTTATAATAGTTTACTATCAAACAAACCAGGGAACTGTAGACAATGATTTTTAGAATAGTACACTATGAAACCAACACCACAATGGCTCTTTCAACAATGCAAATTAATCAATATACTTGCTCACACGTTACAAAAAATCCAAGCTACATTGGCTGGAATTAAATATTATAGAGAAACAGAGAAATTTTAAAAAAACTATTACATGACAAATCCTATTCACGGCTTGGCTGATGAAAATCTCATCAAAAACTTTAAACAAATAACAAACCCTCTGCATATCCATATATATACAATCACTCCTATCTTAATCGGCAACTGGGCAATAAAATTACCAACCCTAACCATATTTTTTGACAGAAGAAATAAGATTTTACTACAATTGCTCCTATGGTAATGGGTATAAGGCCAAAGATGTACAAAGATAACTACAAACAATAAACCAGGAACAAAAAATTACAAACCCTAACCATATTTTTTGATGAAACAAAAAAAATTTAACTATAATTTCAACATCCACAAAAAACCATAATGCCAGACATCCATGCAGAACACCTTA
Organism: Sequoia sempervirens; assembly: GCA_007258455.2. Lineage (NCBI taxonomy): Eukaryota > Viridiplantae > Streptophyta > Pinopsida > Cupressales > Cupressaceae > Sequoia > Sequoia sempervirens. The sequence goes on from VDFB02011161.1 coordinate 85,418, forward strand.
CATATTTTGGATAACAACAATTTTAACATAAACAATAAAGAAACAATTTATACAAAACACCCTATAAAATGACTTACATATTGCAGAGAATGATAGTTTTAAAACCGTCCAATTTGCCACAAAAAGTAGCAGAAGCTGACGATTTTTACAATAGTCTCCTATCAAACAAACTAGGGAACCGTAGGCGACGATTTTTAGAATAGTCTGCTATCAAACCAACACCACAATGGCTCTTTCAACAATGCAACTTAATCAATATAATTCCTTGCACATTACACAACACATCAGTATTGAAACCCTTAGACTTGCTACCAAAACGAACAATAAGCAGAGAAAAAAAGACAAACAATAAATTAATCATTTATGCAAAATACCCATGCAAAATGACTTACAAATTCTGCAACACAACAGTTTTAAAACCGTCCAACTTGCTAAAAAATGAAGCCAAACGCCATGAATTTAACAATATCCTGCTATCAAACCAACACCACAATGACTCTTTCGACAATACAACTTCATAAAAGTATACTTTCCCACATGCCAACATTGAATATTGCATTTACTTCATCTGCCACCATCATACAATGACAAGATGCATTGACGCTCGTGCCAACAAACACTTACCTTTCACCTTCCCCGTATTTAGGACACCATTCTCCTCCACCACCAACCCACGTAATTACCAAGGTTCACGTCACCACAAAAAAACCTGGTGACCTCCTCGCTGGCCAGGACACCCCTGGTGCCAACAAATCCAATTCATGGTTGGGCTAACGAAAATCCTGATGGAAACTTCAAACAAAATAGCCTATCGGCTAATAAAGTTCTACTTACCGATCCCACTTGTGCACTCTAAATCATAGTTATCTGATCAAAGCAATTTAACTCTTTACTTGAAAGAGAACCATGGCCAAACAACACAATCATAGGAAAGTTGCAATGAAAAATTCAAACATCCTTGATATATTGAATTCATATGATTAAAAGTTTACCAATTGGGAGACAATTTCATGACAGTAATATATTTATGTTCAAATTGGCTAACATTTGCTCATAAAACCCAGCTATTACAATTTACATACTTAGTTTATGACTCATACTCAACACTATTCTACCTTACTTCCTAATGAACATAAATTCATAACCTGTAAAAAATGAGAAAGAATGAGAATAAGAAGAAGAAAAAGAAGCCCTAAAAACTATCAGTAGTTGACACCTAGATCCTTCATCTTTCGTTGATCAATAACTGCCTCTCAACACTTGAAGAATCCTCAACCTGCACTTTGATTCATGCATCTTGCATTCACTTGCCCTCAAATAGAAAATTATTCCCATCATGATGAGCCACCATTCATCTATGCCTTGTTGTTGAAAATATCTTTTCCATCGTCAAAGCCCTTCACTCTAAAATTTACGTTGATCGTGAAAAATCTTCACCCATTTGTTTTTCCCTAAGGTTAAAAATTTACTCCTCCATTTTACCCTATATTGGAAGATTATTTGCTTCTTGCTGCAAATGTTATTTGTTTCTCTGTGAAAAATTTTAACCTACTTTTTCCTTGTTGCACTTTACATCTTCACTTCAACAAATAAATTTTTCTAATCTTTATAATAGAGGCTTTCAACTTTGTTACTTGGAAAAATAAATTTTTTTATGTGTGCACTATTAATATTTTCCTAGCAACATTTTACACTTTACTCGAACAAAATAAAAAATACATTACTCGCACCATTACATTGAATTATTCTCCCCTAAACCTTTTTACTTTATATTTGAAAGACTTAGCTTTTAAATAATGAGAGCCCTAGATCATTTTATCGGGCTTTTTAAACTATATTCACCCGCACCCTTATATTTTAAGAAAAAAATTCACCAGTGCTTTTTACTTGTATTTAAAATTTGCTTGGGCCCGCCATGGCCACTCCCCACCTCCCTACTACTTTCTTCTTACGACAACATGGACACCAAGCTAGAATTTGATGGTCTATTTGACCATTTTTTCAATTTTAGACTGTATAGTTTGACTTGCTATATTTTTATTAAACCACAAAAAAATATTATAGAAAAAATATAATATAATATTTTAATTTATAATATATATCATTTAATAATTTTTTATTATAAAAAGATAAATTAATTTAGAATAGAATATAACTTTTTCAAATATTTTTTAATATGAATTTATAAACTTTTACATTTTTACTAATAGTTATCATTTTTTATATTAATATATATAAGATTTATAATATTATTATAAAAATATTTATTAATTTAGAATCTTTTCAAAATAGAATATAATTATTTTTAATTTTTAGAATATATTTTAACAAGATTTGTTTTTAATGTGAGCTTAGAAAATTTTATTAGTTATTAATTATAACAATAGAATTTTATATTTATTTTTAATAATTATCGTTGTTTTCTAACTTTTCAAGATATTGCATTTATAAAAGATTTTATATAAAATTTCATAAATTATTATTTTTTGACAATTTATATTTTTCTTAGAATGAAAATGAAAGGCATTTAAATGACCAAATCATCATAACATTTGCATATGACAGGTAGGGATGACCGTCAAATTATAGGATGATGGAGACCCACGGGCTAGCAGGTAAACACTTTATAAAGCCCAGAATAAAATATTTGCACTGCAAAGGAAGGCTTCATAAAATAATATTAAAAATATTAAAACCTTTCACAAATTCCTACCTGCTTCCTCACCATCCTCTGCGGATGTCACCATTTGTTCCAATGGGCAAGCGGGGAAAGCTTCCTATTCATATGTTTATCATAACTAGGTCATTTTTTATATTGCGGGGACGTTTTTAATGATTTTTTGGCATTTTTGGCATTACTAGATACTCAAAAACATCTGAATCTTTGTTAAAAAAGCTTCCAATGTATTAGGAATGGTTCAAGCATCTTTTTGGAGGCTGCATTAACATTTCCTAGCTTGCAAATGTCTTTAAAAATCAACTCAAAGACAAAAAAAGTGATTAAACTCACTTTTAGCTCCCTCCACAATGAAAATCCCCTCCACATAGCAATGGAACACATTTTTCAATTCACAAACAGCTCCAAAGTAATAATCTCATGCCATCTTCTTCAAACTACCAAGATCTCCCTCAAGCGGTTAAGCTCTATCTGCAAGGGACTAGGCTCTAATACCAATTGTTGAACAGTCTAGATAACTGAGAGGGGGGTGAATCAGTTATCCTAAAACAATTTTCTTTTAATTAATCTGGAGCAAGCTTAAATTAATCATATAATAATCAAATAGATATGAACATGAAAGCACATAACAACACCGTGTACAATGAACACAAGAAATTACATGAAAACCCAAGAAGGGAAAAACCACGGAGAATGTGAATCTCAATTATAAAACATCGGTTAAGGTGACATCAATTAAGGTGATTTTTACAAAGGCTCACTGCCAAAATGTTCATTGCAGGTAAGGCTTACTGCTAGTGAGCTTACTGCCCAACAAAAATAATTGATTACTAAAAAGTCTCATTGATAGAACATGAACTGATGAAGCTACATCTATATATTTATGAAGTTAGTTCTAGTTTAAAGCACAATATCTTTCTGTAGCAGATCCGGTCAAGAATCTTCTGCACACCTTCCTTGCATAGTCTCTACGCTATTGATTACTTCTTCCTAACACTTTCCTTTTGCTTCCTTTTCTGTTTCTTGTCGCATAGTCCTTCACACCACTTTTTGTTCACACACACTACTTCTACTTCTTGTTTGGAACCAAAGAGATGTTTAATATATATGTAACCATAGAACAAAATAAGTTTTCCTAGCAAAACATGTTGGCTTGAAGAACAACCTTGAAATACCTTATGCAAAACATGTCAGCTTGAAGAACATCCTTGAAATATTCAAGAAGGCTTGGCATGCAAGAATCAGACCCAAAAGATAGGCCACACATAAAGATCTTCTTACCACATTACCAAGGGACCCATAAATAGGTCATACATAAGATTGGTTCATCACATAATTATCAAAAGATAGAAAATTTTGAATTACATGAAATATATTCTGGAGCCGATGGGAATGCCACAACCAAGACCAAATCTTGATTATCATCAATTTCAATACCAATTGGAGAATCACAATTAGACATTCCAAAACTTGTAACATGCTACATGAATGTCTGGATAGCAAGGATACAAAAAAAAGCTTTCAGCACAACAACCAACATCAAAAGGTTATACTTCATTATCCCACACTAATTTACTTCCACAGATGTCCCAAAAAGTACTGCCATATTCGGATCAAGAATAATATCCACACTACACAACATCAAATCACACAATAGGATAGATCATTTTTTTATATCATCTGGAGCACAACCTTCCGGATCCTAGGTTTTGACATCAATGACAACAATGCTAAGCCATTTCAACAACTTTACAACACAAGAAACTACTCATGGTCTTGGTTATTGTCCTTTCATAGAAATCAACCCATCAAACAAGCCTTCACTTAATATCAACACTATTACAAAAGATTCCTTGAAAGAGACACAAGAAATAAGCAAATCTTTTCTTAATTTCAATGTCATCATGCAAAACACTAATGATTTAAATTCATTAGATTTTACACCCTCTTGTAAAGGAGAGAACCAATCTAAAGAGTCTTGCATAAGTATGACATCTTGTACTAAGCAAGAGATATATTTGTCGCATAATAAAGGAATATCTTCCATTGATCAAGAGGCTATCTTGTCAAGACTCCTCCAAGATCACTTGATATCCCTTCCTCCAAGAACATGAAATAAATTTTACTAAAAACATTCATTTTTTGCATATCATAGAGTTCATGGTCATGCTACTAATGAATGCAAGGCTTTAAACAATAAAATTCAACATCTCAAGGAATGTGGTGCTCTTCCTTGTGTTGAAGCACCTGATTCCTCTAACTGATACTTACTTTCATCCTATTCGATTCACCCTTGTCCTGCACTAAGTGGGGGCAAGGGGTTAGTTAGCCTTGTCCTCGTATGTCACTTTTCGTTACCTCTTTCGTCTACTTGATCACCTTTCATGTACATATAAGAGCAAGCTTGGGATGTGGAAGACATGCTTTAAGTTGGCTCACATGTGACATACTATATTTTTTATGATGTAGCTTATTCAAAACATATAACTTGGCATAGGGCTTTCCGAATAAGCTCTCATCTCTTCTTCTACTTTAAAGCAATTGCTCACAGTAGTGGTGCTAGCAACCACTTTAAAGTGGGGGCATACATTAACACTCATATTTCATTGTTCAATTTTCTTTCTTCTTGCAATGCGCCCTTTTCATGGTGCTATCATTGGGTTTGATTCCCTCCAAGAGCATGGTATTTCTTTGACTTTTCTTCTCTTGGAAACATTAGGCACAATGTTCCCTAAGAAGAGACCTTGCACAAATCAAGCAAAATCCCTTTGAACAAATCTTACACTATTTTGCATTTACAATGTCTATTATTTTCAAGCATATGAAGTTTTGCTTGCCTCATGGAGCTCGAGGATTATTTTTGTGTGGCACCTTATTAAAGTTATCAAGAGGTATAACTTTTGTATGGTTAAGCAGGAATCCCAATTTGAGGCACGACTTTCCCCATAGCCATTCGTGTGTGTGTGTGAGTGCATACCAGCCAAGAGTGTACATGTTCTCATCTTTTAGGACTTCTCGCCTGGTGGACAACCAAGAGTTTTGTCGCCTCAGAGTGAGTATGCATTTTTGGAAAAGCAACCTAGATCTGATCAACATCATGTTGGACAAACAATGGAAGCTTGATTTACCTTTTTATTTTTGTGTATTTTTGTTGTTTTCATTGCATGATCATGTATCTTGTTCTGTTTCAAATAATAGACCATGTGCATGTCTTCTTGTGCTTATGTCAGTTTGACTTAGGATTTTGGATCCTAGGGGCTTGACCACCTCCTTGATCTTTGTTATCCTAGACCATCTGCATTGGTATGATTGGACCCCTCTTGAATGTGTACTTTTATGTGAGTTTGAAGTAAGTTCATCCTCTCACTAAAGTGGGGGCTAAATGTAGTGTCAAAAAATGGGTCCCTTGACATTTTCACGCTTGATATATAAGAATAATTAATGATAAATTGGATTTAATGTCGCCTTGGTCTAGTGTTGTGAGGTGTTTTACACATCCACATTAGGTCTTGGGCCCTTTTTAAGTTGAATTAACTTAAATCTGCCTTAATATAATGTTGTAAAATGCATTTATTTACACTTTCACATTAAATATAAGGGTCTTGTAAACTAAATCGGACCTAATCTAGTGTTGTAATGTGTTTTACACATTCACATGATATTTAGGACCCTTCTAAGCTAAAGACTCACTTTTCCCTTAATTTAGTGTTGTAAAGTGTATTTACTTACACTTTCACATTGGATTTTGGTCCCTATTGCATTTATAACCTTAATATAATCATTAATAGGCCCCTATTACCCCATATTGTGCATCCCAGGGCATATTTTGATCAAAGACCCGACAAAATCAACATATAAACTTAAATTTTTCACTCCTTGACACTTTAGCATGAAAAATAGCCCATGTGGGTGATGTAGAGCAGGGAAGAGCTCTTCAAACAATCACAATTGAGTCTATTTTGAACCATCCATCAACCTTGAAAACCCTAGCTTGGCATTGTTTCACAATTTCTTTGTATTCTTCTTGTAGCATATCAAACAATGAATTTTCTTCATATCTTTCAAAAGAAGTTTCAAACCCACAAAATAATTGACATTATAGATACCCTTTATGGCATTCTTTAACATATCTAATTTGTGCATACACTGGTTTTGGAACTTCACCTTCTTATTTTGATTGCTACATAGAAATGAGGCTCAATTAGCCCTGTTTCTCAAAGCACCTTCAAGAAAAACCTTTCTCCAAACTCAAACTTCCACTTTAGGAATTTAACCAGATTACAAAATGTCTAAATCAACATTTTTAAAAAATGAAACTCCCACAAACTCATCAAACCACAAAACCCTTATGTAGGCCTATTTAGGCTTATCACATAGGGGTTTATTGAAAATACAAACTCCAAGCCTCCACTCTGCAAACCAACACTTCAAACACATGAAACATGACCTACAAAAACATTTCCCACCTTTACAAGTCCATTCCCAAAAAAAATTGAACAAACCCTAATCTCTAGCCATCCATTCATGCCTAAAACCCATGAAATTTCATCTAGGGCATCACTCAAACTTCACTTATATGCCTTCCTTGCCCCTGAAAAGCACATAAACATAAATCCTACATCTAAATATTCCATTACACCAAGTTAGAACATTTTTCACTGGGTGGAATGGCTTACAATTCCATTTTATGCAATGAAACCCACAAATTCAGGTTTTCCAAGGTAGTTTCAGTAAAATGCTTCGAAATCTTAAAAAACTTAATCAAATCAGAAAAAATAAATTTTAAATGAAATCAAATTCACCCAATCATCTACTCCAATTCAACTTAGATCATTAGCAACCTGTATGGGGTTGTACAAACCTCTGTAGCATCAATATTCAAAGAAAAACACAGGAAACTTGCACTTGTATTATTCAAAGTTCAAAACTACTTTAGCCAACCTCTTCCACAATGCACCCAAAGGGTTTTAAAAGCATTTCACATCATATCCCATAGGTTCCAACTAATTTCTGAACTACTTGACCGTTAGACTTCCAAAATATGACAAAAATGCAAAATTGCATTACACATTTTGCAATATTTGCAACAAAATGACAACTTGAACCAAAAATGACCCGATGAGACCCAAGTACATAGAAAATGGTCTATTATGACCTAATTACACCAAACAACACTCAACACCACCAAAGACTCAACATTAGATCAAAATTGCACAATTTGACAAGGTGTCCCTGCACCATACACCTGGATAGAAAAAGGACTCAAGTCCCCTTGAGGACTGTGTTACAAAAAAAACATGTTTCATTTGATCCTTCAGTGATCTCCAAGTTATATTACATGCCTCTCAAACTACCATGGTCTCCCTAGCAACAAAATGACACATGTCATGGATAGGCAACACATCATATAGAATCCTATCTTTGTATCCACCTATATTGAATTCAACCCAAGCTTTATCATTTACTAAAACAGATTGACTCTCATTCAACCAAGAAACTCTATACGGAGTATCATGTGGTATCTTTTCTAACTTAATTTTGTCAACCATTTCTATAGACACCATGTTATCTATGCTTCTAGAGTCTATTACTACTTTACATACCTTTCCCATGCACTTGCAAGTGGTCTTGAAAAGTGTTCTTCTTTGTTGTGGCTCCTTCTCCTTTGATGCTTTGAGGAGTGTTCTTATAACCATTAGAGATTCTCCAACTTTAGGAGCAACATATTGCATTGGATATTTTACACTCTCATCTTCATCTTCTTGCACCAGTTGAACTCTCTTTTCACCACCATGTGAACTAGAAGGTTGTTTGTCCTTGCACTGCCATGCTTGATGGCTAAACTAATTGCAATGATAACTTCTTCTAGAGAAGGTATTTGAACCTCTACCTTGTCCACCAAATCTTCCTCTAAAACCTGGTCCACTACCTCTAAAGCCACCTCTTTGATCAAAAACTTATTCTTTACTTTTACTTGCATCTTCTTCTTTCTCGTAGCATTGCCTTGAACCTCTTCCTCTATTAGTGTTGCCTCTACCTCTATACCTTGTCTTTATTTCCTTCTTTTTAACTTTTCTTCTACCCTAGTAGCCAATTGAAAACATTCTTCAACCATCCTAGGAGTAGCAAGACTCAATTCATCATGATTATTGAACCTTAAACCATTCATATACCTTGCTATCTTTTCAGTTTCATCCTCAACATGAATAGTTCTAATGCTAAACTTATGGAACTCCTCTTTGTAGGCCATGACATCCCTCTCCTTCTGCTTCAGATTCTATAACTTCCTAAATGTCTAAATTGTATGATCACCTGGCAAGAATTGACTCTTAATATTTGACACCATCCTATCCCATGAACGTATTTTTTCTTTGCCATTTTTCACTCTTTCTTCTTCTACATAGTTCCATTAGGTTAGGGCAGGGCCTTTCAATGTTTTCTTTGCAAACTTTACCTTCTGATCATCTGCTACCTCCTTGTATTCAAAGTAATTGTCTAGTGCATCAATCCAATCCAACACTTCTTCAACAACTAACTTTCCTCCATACATTGGAAAATCTATTTTCACCTCAAAAGCATCTCCTCTGATAGCCTTCAACATTTTCACCATAATTCTTTCATCAGAGTCCAACTCATCATCACCTTGGACTCTTCTTGGAGGTTTTTCATTCTCACCCTCTTCCTCTTCCTCTCGGTCACTTTCCTTTGTAGTGGCCTTTTCCTCTCCTTTGATTTGTTTCCAATGCTGCAAGTCTAGACAAAACTACTTCTTGAGACTCTTTCATCATCCTTATCTCTCTAGCAATGACTGCACTACCTTTAGGAGGCATCTTTTCCTTCAATTTGTAACTTTTCCCTTCTCCAAACTTCAACCTCTTTCCTTGAAAAGATGAAAACCTATACTCTGATACCAATTTTATGCAGAGCAGGGAGGAGATCTTCAAACAATCACAATTCAATCTGTTTTGAACCATCCATCAACTTGAAAATCCTAACTTGGCGTTGTTTCACAGTTTCTTCATATTCTTCTTGTAGCATATCAAACAGTGAATTTTCTTCATATCTTTCAAAAGAAGTTTCACACACATAAAAGAATCAAAATTATAGATACCCTTTATGGTATTCTTTAACATATATAATTTTTACATACACTTGTTTTGGAACGTCACCTTCTTATTTTGACTGCTATGCTGAAATGAAGCTTAATTAGCCCTATTTCTCAAAGCACCTTCAATAAAAACATTTCCCTAGACTCAAAATTCCACTTTAGGACTTCAACCAAATTACAAAAGGTCTAAATCAACAACTTTTTTCAAATGAAACTCCCACAAACTCATCAAACCACAAAAGCCTTACTTAGGCCTATTTAGGCTTGTCACACAGGGGTTTATTGAAACTACAAATTCCAAGCCTCCACTCTGCAAACCAACAATTCAAACACATAAAATAAGACCTACACAAATCTTTCCCACCTTTACAAGTCCATTCTCGAAAACTTTTGAACAAACCCTAACCTCTAGCCATCCATTCATGCCTAAAACCCATGAAATTTCATCTAGGGCATCACTCAAACTTCACCTATCTGCCTTCCCTGCCCCTGCAAAACACATAAAAAAAAATCCTACATCTATATCTTCCATTCCACCAAGTTAGAATGCTTTTCCTTAGGTGGAATGGCTTACAATTCCATTTTATGCAATCAAACCCTCAAATTTAGGGTTTCCCAAGAAATTTTAGTAAAATGCTTCTAAATCTCATAAAACTTAATGAAATCAGACAAAATCAATTGAAAATGAAAGTATATTCACCCAAACATCTATTCCAATTCAACTTCTAAGATCATTAGCAACATGTATGGGGTCGTACAGACCTCTGTAATAACAAAATTCAAAGAAAAAAGCAAGAAACTTGCACTTGTATTATTCAAAGTTCAAAACTACTTTAGCCAACCCCTTCCACAATGTACCCAAAGGATTTTAAAATAATTCCACATCATATCCCATCGGTTCCAACTAATTTTTGAACTACTTGACCATTACACTTCTAAAACATGACAAAAATACAAAATTGCATTACACTTTTTGCAATATTTGCAAAAAAAGGACAACTTGAACCAAAACTGACCCCATGAGACCCATGTACATATAAAATGGTCTATTGTGACCTTATTACACCAAAAAAGACTCAACAACATCAAAGACTCAACATTAAACCAAAATTGCACAATTTGAAAAGGTGCCCCTACACCAGTGGGACCTATTCGCCACCTTGGGCGAATGAGTCCTATCTAGGTGGGAATCATTCGCCCAGGATAGCGAATGAGTCCCATTTGGGCTATTTTTAAGGATTTGAGTAGGAAAAGTTAGTTTTTAAATCAAATTTCTCCTATGTCGGCCTTGGGGATGAAATTAACGATCATGTGAATGGATTGCCTATATAAATGAGCTCTCAAATCATTATTTCATCATATATTCATGAGATCAAGCCAAGAAAGCAAGAGGTAAGCATTTCAAGTCTTCACAAGGTCATCAAGATAGCTTTCAAGATCAATTCTACGACATTCAAGAGCAAGCTTCTTCATCAATTGTTGCAGCAATTCAAGATCCATCATCATAGAAAGGTTCTAATTGCATTACTTCATATTCATGCTTCATTATCTTATTTCATCATTTGGTTTTATTAGCTAAAAGGGGTTTCACCAAGGCAAACCCCCATTCCCTAACAATTCAACAAGTTTTTCTCTCTCTATTTGTGTGATTGCAGATCTAGGTACTTTGAAGACTTGAAGACTATTCAAGATTATATTTCAAGCTTGTCTCTCAATTTGCAAGGTCCAAATATTCACTAAAAGGTCATCTACAACCCCAAAAATAGACTTTCAAATCTGAGAACCTGTTGGAACAAAAAGAGAAAATCAAGAGTTGTAGATCAAAACTTTGAAATTCCAAAAAATCCAAACTGGACTTATTCGCCAGAAGTGGTGAATGAGTCCCACATCAGGTTTTTTGTAGAGATATTTGCAGATTTGGATACCCATTTGCTTGAAACTTGCTCCTGTGCAAAAATCCAAAACTGGGATTGATTCACCCAAAATGGTGTATGAGTCCCACCAATCCTAAAAAGTAATAATTTTAGGATTTCAGAGGTCCATTCCATCTCTCTCTAGATTCTAGGTGCACACTTTAAGTTTCATAGCTTTCTATTTTGTTTCATGGTCATTTCTAGGTCATTCATTGATGCATTGTATTAAACTAGGGTTTTGCATGCATTTCATCCTTTATTGCATTGTCTTTCTAAGTCTAAACTTAGTGGTGAACCCCTCTTCTAATCTGAAATCATAACCTAAGATACCCTATTGTCAGATCTCTTGCCTCTATTATTGGGGTGAGATCTCTAGGGTCATCCTTGAATGTAAAGTATAGAAGATTGTTGCCCTAGGTCCTAAAACCATAGTGGAGACAAAATTCTATGTTACAGATATTAAGGAAAAAATATAATATGCAAAGAAATAATTGAAGTGATGATGAATTAACTTATAATATGGAGTATGTATAGAGTAATAATTGTCTAAAATAGTGGTGCCTAAAAATAGGCGTGCAACCACTTAATTCAAATCTAGATAAAAAAATCAAGTGGTTGGCTAATAATAGAACATGGATAAAAATAAACACATAACTCCTTAACACTAATAAGTAGGATCAATTCCTCGACTAACACCCCCTCTTAAGCATAGCTTAGGTGGGTTCAAATAAAATTGAGTCCTAACAACTAGGCTTGATGAGATACTCAACTACAATGCAATCTCTCTTAAAGTGGAAAAAGGGGAAAAAACCAATGAGAAAAAAATTACCCAAAAGAGAGAAAAGAAGATGAAGAGTACTATAAGAACCCCAAAAGATGAAGTTGCTTTTAAATTATATCATACCTTAAGAAGAACTTGTAGATCTGAATGCAATTTCTCTTAGTAAAAGGCTTGATGAAAATGTCAACAATCTGCTTTGAAGACTAGAAATAGACTAAGTTGACAATTTTACAATGAATAAGTTCTTGAATGTGATTTTCATGTGAACCTCTATGTGTCTGGTCCACTAGTGGTATACTAGATTCATGCATATTTGGATAGTGCTCTTCTTGTCACAATGGATTATTATAGGCTACTTGTTATGGAATGACAAAATTAGTGAGAATTCCCTAAAGCAAAAGAGCCTTAGTAGCTACATTAACAAATCTCATGTACTTTGCCTCAATGGATGATAAAGCAATAAAATTTTTCTTTATGCTAGAAAAATGGATAGGACAAAAAACTAATGATAAATTATAAGCTAAAGTAGACTTGGGATTCTATTTATCACCAACCCAACATAAACTTGTGTATCCAACCAAGTTGGCCTCTATGTCAACTCTATAATGAATCCCAAATCTGAGAGTACCTTGAAGGTAGTGAATGATCCTCTTATTTTCTTTCCAATGTAGCTCATGAGGTTCTTGTATAAATCTTGAAACCATGCCTACTATATATAAATTTTCAAGCATGGTATGATTTAGATAGATGAGACTGGCAACATTTTTTTGATACAAGGTAGCATCATCCAATGGTGTAGTATAGTTATTCTCAATCTTGAATCCAAATAGAATGGATTTAGAGAAAGATTATTATTAGTCATCTAAAATTGAGCAAGTAGATCAAGAGTGTGTTTGGGTTGTGCAAGGGTGATTCTTGAATTAGGCTATGAAATCTCAATATCAAGCAAGTAGTGTAATAAACCAAAGTCTATCACACGTCAAATGTATCTTGTGGAACTAAATTTACTATTGTAATAGTAGATGAAGAGCTCGTAAAGACTAAAAGATCAACGAAAAAAAGTAATAGTATCAATAGTGAACCATATTTCCACAAGATATATATTAATATAATAATTACATCAAGAGAAACCTAAATATAGGAGGAAATAATTCATCTTGGCGTACCAAGATCAAGGGGTCTATTTGAGTATATAGATGAATTTCCTAAGTCTAAAAGCTAAGAATGAATCTTGAAGAAACCTTGGTGGTTATTCCATGTAGATATCCTCATCAAGGTATCTATGAAGAAAATCACCCTTCACATCCATTTGGTGCACATTCAAACCATGTATTGCAACAAAAAAAAAGTGTGAGTTAGACTGAAGTCATATTAGCCATGAGTGCTAAGGTCTCTATGTGGTCAATGCAAACAACTTTTGAAAAACCATTGACAACCAAATGTGCCTTGTATTTATCAACCAATCCACTTATAGCAAAATTATTTCAATATCCACCTACATCAAACTACCTTCCTTCCCTTATAAAAATAATTTAAATCTTGTGTGGTTTCTCACTAAGGAATCATATTCATCATTTATAGCACTATCCCACTTAGGCATGTTTGATTCCTCTCAAAATGTTTATGGATCAAAGGTTGAGAAAAAGTAAGAGTGTGGCCCACTTTGATAGTATGAACATGTGTGTCTACCATATGTTGGATTAACAACCCAAGTAGTTTCACTCTAAAATTTATATCCAGCCCAAAGAGGGTAAAAAGTGGGCAAGTCAATTGCTAAAATATCATCCATTCAAACATGTGTACAAGAAAATGAAGATGACTCCCTATCAATATCTTCACTATTAGAACTAGAAGAACAAGAATAATCTACCTTAGTATTTTATTCTAGATGGTTTAAGTCATTAGAAGAATCATAAAATCCAAGTGAATCCAAAATAGGAGAAATTTCAAGTACATAGTTGATAAGACTCTCCTATAACATAACATTGCTCTTAATGAACAACTCATGTGTGGTCAAATGGAATAGGTGATAACCTTTTACACCATTTGGATAACCTACAAAGATGCAACCTTTGTCTTGGAGTTGTTAGAAACCAAGATCACCTGCATGCAATCAATCACCTGTCACATGCAAAAGACATGCAAAACCAAAGAAGATGTTCTGTAAACCTCAAAGTAAAAATGCATTATTGAGAATCAATTATTACAAAGAAATCAATCCTTATGAAGGAGATCAAGAAACCCTAAATGAAACCCTAGTGTGCACACTTAATAATTAATCAATTATTAATGTGCCTAAGTTTAGCTTAAGTAACTAAAGGAATAAGTGACTTAATTAATTAACCAATATGATATAATTAATTAAGTAGAATAACTTATTACTCTAACACCCCCCCTTAAGATGAACTTAGGAAGAAGCTAAAACACTAGAAGAAGATGCATGAAAGCAAGGATGGGTCCCGACAACAAAGGCCTGATCAAGTACCCATTTACAAATGCAAGAATGAGGTAGAGAAGGAAAACCTAGTGGGACAAAACCCCCCTACAATGAGATGACTGCTACAAAGAAGCACTAGAAGAACACTATGGAGTAACAATGGAACCTGAAACTGGCAAGAAAGGAAAGATACTTCTGTTTACTACTGAAACCAAATGAGAGTCACTGATTGACTCAAGGAATCATGATAAAGCAACATCAGACCCGATGCCATGGAACACTCGAAAACTCCAAACGGGAACAACCTTGGAATCTATGAAGCAGCAAGCGATTATTGAATGATGTATTACTGAAAATGAAGTGCAAAGATGCAAGATGCACCCTCCCAACTGCCAAAACATCCAAGTAATCTCCAAACAACCCATCGGGACAAATCTGGACTAAGCGATCAACCTAGGATAGATATAGAAAAAGTGCATGGACAAAAACATAGAGCTCCTTAATACCTTTCCAACGCCGCAAAGATAGCGAAAATCGGAGATCGTGGCAAAAAGTTATGAGCTTGGGAGTCCAAAAAAACATCTGACTTCAAACAGCAATAAATGTAGATAAACATTAAAATACTGAAAAATAAACAATACCACTAGAAAGTGCTCAGAACCAGCTTTTCGGCGATATCTCGTTTGCCTGATTTCGATACCATATGCCCAAGTTATGATCGAAAGAAAAAAACTGCTCCTTTAGGAAAAATTAGGGCTAAGAGGGCCGACCGTACGGATAACGTCATCATGATGTCATGCTGACGTCAGAAAAATGGGAGCTTAAATTTGACAGCCATTTGGCCGTTGGCGCAAAAAAAATGCCCCCCTGCAAAAATTTGACAGCTGTCTGAGATGGGCCTCTGCAGAGAATGTGTGAAGGAATATTTTGTATGCCGACGGATTTTTGTCAGCTGCCGTTGGATTCTGAAGACCGCTGGTGAATTCTGAAGATTGTCGGAGGAAGGTGGTGGTTGCCAAAACTAGGAGTGGCTTCCGACAAGGGGTTGGAAGGGGCTCGCAGGAAAAATTGCATCTGCCAAAGTTTTGAAGAATGCCTGCCGGTGGTAGGGCCCCACCCTGCCAGCGGTGACGTACAGGGCTACCGTGGTAGGGTACGGGGTACCCTCTGCCGTAGGCATTAATGCCTGTCAACCCCTTTCAAAAAAAACTTTTTGATTAATTTTTTATGATTGTTTTTAATAAAAGCTTTTTCCTTTTATTTTTTTGATATTTGATTTTCAAAAAAACCTAATAATTTTTTTTTACATGCAAGAAAAAATATTTAAAAAAACCTGATTTTTTTTTTTTGAAGATCGTGCATAGGGATGGTACAGAGGCCGTACGGAAAAAATTTTTTTTGCCTCACAAATAGCGAACACCAAATATAGGCAAGTTATATGCCATTTTTCATCTCTCGGACGCTCTAGATCTGATGGTGAGGTCCGATCTGCCTAAAAACACACCAAAAGCTTTGCAACTCCCAGATCTTGCAAAAAAGATGTCTGTGGAAACCCTTGCATTAGAAACTCACTAAAAGGCCATATCTTCATATCACAAACAGGCAGCTGCAGGTCTGGAGCTCTGATACCATGTTAGAAACCAAGATCACCTACATGCAATCAATCACCTGTCACATGCAAAAGACATGCAAAACCAAAGAAGATGTTCTGTAAACCTCAAAGTAAAAATGCATTATTAAGAATCAATTATTACAAAGAGATCAATCCTTATGAAGGAGATCAAGAAACCCTAAAAGGGAAACCGTAAATGAAACCCTAGTGTGCACACTTAATGATTAATCAATTATTAATGTGCCTAAGTTTAGCTTAAGTAACTAAAGGAATAAGTGACTTAATTAATTAACCAATATGATATAATTAATTAAATGGAATAACTTATTACTCTAACAGGAGTTATATTTCCTTACCATGTTGCTTTGATATGTATACCATGTATGGAAATATGAAGATCCTAAAATGCACAATTGATAATTTTATAGATGTTCAAGCTTCAAAGGGAGTAATTTCATTCAAGGCTTTGTGAGGAACTCAATTTTAAATATAAAAAGAATAGTTTATTGTTTTTTCCTAATGTTGTGGTGTAAGGCCCTTGGAGTGTATCACGCAAGTAGCCACCTCTTTTAAGGATATATTTGTGTGTTAAGAAACAACATTCTATTGGGGAATATAAGGAGATCCACATTGCAAGTATATCGCTTATGTTGTAAGAAATTGCTCAAAACTTTTGCTGGCATACTCACCCTCATTGTCTATTAAAAGAATCTTGATGAATTTCCTTGTTTTTTTCTAGAAGATTTTTGTCGAAAGAGGTAAAACTAGAGAAAACAACAAATTTTTTTATTAGAATTTATAATTAGATAAAAAGACAAAAAACTAATCAAGTAGCTTCTATATCTAATACATTATGTGTAGTATTTTTATTATGATGTTGGTCCCACAAACTACCCAATCTACAATGTGTCATTTGAAATATTGAATGAATGCAATTAACCCTTCCAAAATCACATTGTCATAACTCATTTATCCACAATTCCTCAAATTATTTGTCTAATTAAAAAATTAAAAACAAAAATTAGAATTTAGAATAGTTATTATACTATTTCTAATACATTTCTATTAATTTTTGTCAATTATAAAATAAATATGTACTATTACAATACTTCAAAATAAATACTCATGACTAATACTTGTAAAAATTTACATTCAAAGATTACTCTCTCTTGTCATGTACATTGGTAGGACACAAAAAAATCATGTGATAAAGGGGGTAACAAAATCAATTTCTATTTAGTCTTAATTCACACAAACCTTTTGTTTCAACTTGTAGAACTCATTGATTATTTTTATCCACAAATATATTATGATGTCACTGTGTATTTTTGTTCCTTCTTGATTTCTTTCTTGTGATTTGAATGTTAATATTCAGCCTAATTATCCATTGTTGTTTGGATTATTTGAGTGTTGGATTGGCCTATATTCTTTTAAAAGGGAATATTAGTTATTTTTGAAAGAATAATAAGGACCATCTTTACTGTTCATCTGAAACTTTCCAGAAGTTATTGGATGTATTATGGAGTTTGAATTGGGTGATATATTCTTTAGATTTGGCTAAATAAATATTTACTCTTGATTATTAAAGAAGAGGGTACGTAAGAATAATAATTTTGTAGAGTCTTTATATTTATATTAAATTTTCTTAGAATTATTTAAATGTAAGTAGTACATTCTTTAAATTTGAGGACAAATATTTACTCTTGATTGTGGAATCATAAAATTTTTAAGGGTAATAAGTCTTAATCATCTTTAAGTTCTCATAAAACATGCCTAAAATTATTCAAAAGTACTGTAGAGTCTCAATTAAAGAGTACGTTCTTTAAATTTGATGGGACAAATATTTACTCTTCACTATTGAATATTTAAGAGCAATAAGTCTTTACTTCTTTATTGTTCCTTAAAACTTGCCTAAATTTATTGAGATATACTATAGGGTCTTTATTGTACCTTAAAACTTTCCTAAAATTACTGAGATATACTATAGATTCTCAATTAAATATTGATGGCTTAGTTAAGGATTAACTCGATCATCTTAGATGTGAGACAAATATGTGGGCAATGCTTAAAGTGGAGTGGAAAATGAGAACACGTATATTTTGTAACAAGGGGGTGGTGGAGACATTATGAAAGAACATTATGGAATGTGTAGCCTATAGTGGCATCTATGCCAAGTATGAAGAAAATTTATATGTGGACAATCTAACCATCTTCTTTAAATAGGTAAAACTATACAAAACAACAATTTTTTTATATTAGAATTAACAATTAAATAAAAAGAAAGCAAAACAAATCAAGTAGCTCCTATATCTAATACATTACATGAAACATTTTTATGATGATTTTGGTACCATAAACTACCTAATCTACAATGTGTCCTTTGAAATATTGAATAGATGTAATTAACACTTTCAAAATCACTTTGTCATAGCTCATTTGTCCACATTTCCTGAAATTATTTATCTAATTGAAAATTTAAAGACAAAATTTATAATTTAAAATAATTATTATATTATTTCAAATACATTTCTATTAATTTTTCCAATTACAAAATAAATACATACTATTACAATACTTCAAAATAAATACTCATTACTAATGCTTGTTCATTCAAAGATTACTTTCTCTTGTCATGTACACTGGTAGGACACAACAAATTCATGTGACAAAGGGGTGACAAAATTGATTTCTATTTTGTCTTAATTCACACAAACATGTTGTTTCAACTTGTAGAACTGTCTTGATTATTTTTATCCACAAAGATATTATTGGTAAATATGTCACTATGTATTATTGTTCCTTCTTGATTTCTTTCTTGTGATTTGAAGGTTAATATTCAGCCTAATTATCCATTGTTGTTTGGATTATCTGAGTGCTGGATTGGCTTATATTCTTTTGAAAGGGAATATCACTTATTTTTGGAAGAATAATAAGGATCGTCTTTACTGTTCATATGAAACTTTACAGAAGTTTTAGAATGCAATATGAAGTTTGAATTGGGTGGTACATTCTTTAGATTTGGCTGAATAAATATTTACTCTTAGATTATTAAAGGAGAGAGTACACAAGAATAATAAGTTTGCAGGTTCTTTATTATTTATATTAAATTTGCTTAGAATTATTTAGATGTAAGTAGTACATTCTTTAAATTTGAGTGGACAAATATTTACTGTTGATTGTGGAATCAAAAAATGTTTAAGAGTAATAAGTCTTAATGATCTTTATAATTTCCATAAAACTTGCCTAAAATTATTCAAAAGTACAGCAGAATCTCAATTAAAGAGTACATTCTTTAAATTTAATGGAACAAATATTTACTCCTGACTGTTGAATCAGAAAATATTTAAGAATAATAAATCTTTACATCATTATTGTTCCTTAAAACTTGCCTGAAAATATTGAGATATGCAGTAGAGTCTGAATTAACTTATTGGACAGACTATTTATCTAGATGATATTTAAGAATAGTCATAGTTACTGGATCTCAAAAAATATTAAATAAAAAACAAAACTAGTAGACGCCGCGAACTATAAATAAGGGTAGCAAATGGAGGAGAAAAACCACGGAAAAGAAAGCATGGCTGTGAGAAGTGGTAAGAGCAGCATGTCCTCATCTTTTTCATTATGTGTAATTCTTATGGTATTTTTACTAGTAGATGTGGGAGTGAGTCAGAATTGTGGGTGCTCCAGTGGACTGTGTTGTAGTCAATTTGGATACTGTGGAACGGGCAATGCATACTGTGGAGAAGGTTGCAGAGAAGGCCCTTGTTATTCTTCTCCTTCTGCTGCTGGTGGAGGAAGTGTGAGTTCCTTAATCACTGCCGATGTTTTTAACTCTATAGTTGGAGAAGCAGGCAGTGGGTGTGAGGGGAAGGGGTTTTATAACTATAATGCTTTTATTGATGCTGCCAATGCTTTCAAAGAATTTGGTACATCTGGGTCTTCTGATGTTAAAAAGAGAGAATTGGCTGCCTTCTTTGGTAATGCTGCCCATGAGACTGGAGGTAACATATACTTGCCCTTATTTTATGTATTTGTATAGTTTCTTTTATTTGCAATTTGTTTTTAAACCGTGTTTCTTTTTAATAGGGTTCTGCTACATTAATGAGCAAAATCCTTCAATGAACTACTGTGATTCCTCCAACACACAGTATCCTTGCAAGCCTGGAAAGAATTACCATGGCAGAGGTCCTCTGCAACTTTCATGGTGAGTAATATATTTTCTTTTCCTACCCAACTACTTTCAGTTAGAGAAACGCTAACAAAATAGATAAGCTAATATAATGTAACGTG
Organism: Sequoia sempervirens; assembly: GCA_007258455.2. Taxonomy (NCBI): domain Eukaryota; kingdom Viridiplantae; phylum Streptophyta; class Pinopsida; order Cupressales; family Cupressaceae; genus Sequoia; species Sequoia sempervirens. The sequence goes on from VDFB02011161.1 coordinate 106,239, forward strand.
ATGACAGGAACTATAATTATGGGCCAGCGGGGAACTACTTGAAATTTGATGGGCTGAACAATCCAGACATTGTGGCAACTGATGCGACTATCTCATTCAAGACAGCAGTGTGGTTTTGGATGATGGATAGCAACTGCCATAAGGCGATAACATCTGGGCAAGGCTTCGGAGCCACAATTAGAGCCATTAATGGCATGGAATGCGATGGACACAATTCTGGAGCTGTGGATAGCAGAGTTGCTTATTATCGGAAGTTTTGCAAGCAGCTTAACGTTGATCCTGGATCGAACCTTCGGTGCTAATTTGGTTTTACTTACTATCATTACTACTTAAAATAACAAGGCAACAATCTGCCATAGTTGCCGATCCACGCCATGCTCATCTAAACGCTTATATATATCTATATTTCAAAACTTATGGTAATTATAGTATGGTATGTTTGTTTTTTCATTATCCTTTTTATATATTGCATTTTGGCTTTCCAACCTCGTAATACTTCAATTCAGCGACATAAAACTTGATATAATTGAATTTAATATTTGTGAGGCCATGGATGCACCTGTGAATTATATTACACAACAGTGGGATCTACTTATAATGGAGGCCGTATATTTTAATTCTCAAGAGGCATGGTTCTATTAAATAATAATAGGGAACTCATGAAATTCAATGGCCTATATGTTACAGGCTTATCACCATATTAGATAACTTTAATGGTTATTGGTTAAAAAAAATAAAAAAAGTAAAGATAATTATTTTTTATTTTTTATATTAGTGACTTGTGTATGATTAGACCCAATATTATTTTGAATAAAATTTGTAGATTGTCTCGTGTATTAGTGTAATAAGAACCCGTACTAGGTTATGTATGTCTCATTCCATGCTCTCATAATCATTAAACTCAATAATTGCACATAATGATAATCCATGTGTTGACTACAAAAATGGCATGAAGTCAAATTTAGGGGTGGAAAGCCAACTCCTTTTGAAAGGAGATTTTGCAATCTCCTGAAGTTCTTAGGGGTAATTGGGTCAGTTTGTAAGGTAACTAGGAGGTGAAATGTAATTTTGTTTAATCAAGGAGCTTATTTTAGATTCTTGATTTAATGATTCCCTTTGAGGTCAAGTATAAAGGGCTTAATTTTATGGGTTATATCTAAGCATTTTATTTCTATCATATTCTATTCTATTCAATGATAATAAGAAAATTATTCAAGAGAAAAAGAAGGAAAATAAATAAAATTAGGAAAAGGAGGAGAGGAGAGAAATTGAGATTGCAACCCATACAACATTGATTAAATTGATAACTTCCATGCAAATAAAGAAAAACAAACCCAAACCATTTTCAATATGACTTGGATTATGAAAGAATCTAAAGAATGCATTGAATTTAGATAATATTATATTTGTAAATGGAGACAAAAGAAGAAATCATCACCACATTACATACACAAATGATACTTAGTGAAACTATAAAAAATCATTAAGATTAGAAGAGATGCACTTACATGAAAGATTGAAATAAGATACGATTTATGCAGTTATAGAATTAAAATACTCAAATACGAGTTTACAATATTTTTCTGATCATGTTACATATGAAGGAGAAAGATTACTTTTCTCTCACAAAATCCTCTATAATTTAGTTTCAACACATCATAATTATTCATTCCTATTTTTAATTGATCATATATGTTTTTTTTAAGCTTTTTGTTTAAGGAATTAAAAGAAAAATTTAGGACCTTTGCCGCCCTTTTTCATCTAATTTATGAATGTTTTAGTTCTCATTCAACCACCACATAATTTTAAATGATACATAGTATCCTTCACCTTTTTTTTGTTTTAATTGAAACGTGCTATACAAGTTGCTTTTGTATATACTTTATTTACATTAACATTTTCACAACTGTTTTGCAAATAGTATATATAATTTTTTTAAACAACTCCTCCTACATGTAACTACATGAACTTGTGTTGACAAATTTTCTTCAATGACATTAAAACAAAAAATCTCATTTTTGGGAGTGCATATTATGTTTTTTTTTTTATTGATGCAAGTTGTTTGTGGGAGAGGCTCTTGTATGGTGTTGTATCATTTTGGAAGTTTCCAACACTTTTTTCCTCCTTTATAATAGTTGTTTTATTCAGAATTATTAGTGGTGTTTCTCCCATGTTGTATGACTAGAATATATTGCAATTTAATGTAGGTCTAATGCATTGGATTTTAAATTTACTCCTTTACATGTACCTAGATTGGTATATTTATGTTTAGGAAACAAATGATATTCTAAGCAACATTGTTATAAAACACTATAAGAAAATTGTAATCCTTGTATTGATGGTTCTAAATAAATCAATATTTTTTCATTGCTTTAGTAATATGATATGTTCTAGATGATGCTAAATGTTTCATAGGATAAAACCCTCCATTTTCTTAATGAAATGTTTACATTAGTTCAAACTTGATTTTTCACGTTTGATTTTTTGTTTGAAACCAACAAGTGCTATCAAAGCATCCAAGTATTTAATTTTTTTTGGTTATTTCCTTAACTAGAATTAGATAGGAAGTGGTTTGAATAGTTAGTTCTCAGTAGAGAAAAGGGTAAAAGTACAAACCTCTATCACACTTTATAAAGAAATCGACCAACACCAAAACAAATTCTCAACTTTGACTACATAAAAGTGGTCTTTATGTTTTGAATTTTAAAATGATGTAAACTAATGAAATGAACTTTTGATGAAGTATATTCCTATAGATTTTCAAAAAATAAAATGTTTTGATTTTTTTTTTTATCAATTGAAGAGCAGATTTTGAAATGCTAAAAATTCTAGGCAAAGTGATGTTCATTTGACATCAAGAAACAAATAGAAAAAAAATCATTTTCCCTTGATTTTTTTTTCTCTAGATAGGTAACTTCAATATCTAATGCATGAAAACAATTGAAATTTGGATGTATATTTTTCTCATAATAACGCGTTAAAGTCAAACTTACCATAATTCAATGATAGTTTTCATTTGACCCCAACTTTTGTCTACTTTTTTTATCATTTTCAAAAAAAAAAATTATACCATTTTAAAGGGGAATTTCTCCTCTACTACACGATATATTTTTCAATTTATTTTTTTAATATTTCTTACTAATTTTTAATTTCTAATCAACCTCCTTTTTAACTTTAACAATGTACTTTCATTATTTAAAATATATATTAAAACTAATTAAAATATCAAAAAAATTACATATTTGGATTCACCACTCTGAGCAGAAAAAGGAAAATTTTAAATTTTTTGGTTTTGGGCGAAAGTGTTTCATCCAAAACTCTATGTGCCACAACGTTTTAAGCGAAACTGTTTAGGTCAAAACTATTTTTCTCATAACTATTTAGTTGGCTGAAATTCTGACACAACTTTGTACTTTTACCCAAGAAAAGTGTCGTGGAATTCTTCCAAAGAAGGAAATTTTTAAAGAGGTGATAGTTTGTGAGAGAAATTCAATTAAGATTTTATTGTGAATGGGAAATATGGAAGCCAATAATTAAAATTTAACCTAGCCTCAAATACCTATGTTCAAAGGTGAAAACCATGAATTGTGGAGTATAAAAATGAAAATACATTTCATATTACAGGATTTGTGTGAGTTAGTAGAGAATAGTTATATAGAGCCTAGAGATTCTCACACTCTCGCTATCTTAACTCAAGCATAGAGAGACCAATTAAAATATAATATTAAAAATATTAAAAAGCCTTGTTTATCATTCAATATGTTGTAAATGAATCAATTTCCTAAGAATAGTTGTAGCTAAAAAATCCAAAGAAGCTTGGGGCTTGTTGCAAAATATATATCATGGAACTAAAAAAGTGAAAAATAATTATACAAGTAAGATGCTTAAAAGAGAGTTTGAAAGACTATTCATGAACTAATATGAAGCTACACATGATTTCTTTATTCATGTGGTGAGTTTGTTCAATCAAATTAGGTCGTATGAAGAAAAGTTAGCAAATAAAAAAATTATGGAAAAAAATCTAAGATTTCTCCTACTGGTTGTTTTTCTTGCAACCTTCAACCCTTAGGAGAAACATAATGCCTAAACCAAGGGATAAAATATGTAGGACAAGGAATCTGCACTATCAACAATTTGAAGACAAGAAAATCCAATGAACAAGGCTATGAAAGCCTTCTGCACTTTGAGCTCCATAGGACTTAGGAGGGTGTTCCTAATTTTAGGCTTGAATGTATGGTAAACTCTTGCCAAGCAAAAAATTATAGACCTATGAAAGTGGATAGTTCTCATAAATATGAGTGATTGGTATTTTATATCCTACCAGGTTATAGCATAATCCCATTTGCATTGAACATTGCTAAGAACACATAATTTATATATCTTCATCTTAAACACATAGAGGGTTACTAGGTAAAATTCTCTTAAATTCAACCTCTATACTCTTTCAAATATCATGAAGATACATGGAATAGATATACCTTAAACAACAAAGAAAAGCTTCATTGAGATTTAAAATGATATGAATTGTTTCTAAAAATTTATTAGGCTTTGTGATAGATCAGTGCCTAATCATGGGCCATGGAGTCACATATAAAATTGCAACAAAGATCTTATTAACAAACTAGATTCAATTAGTGGATTTAAAATATGTTAATGCATTACATTAAAAAATACACTCATATTATCACTAGTAGTTTCATGCACAAGCATGGAACAATCAGCCGATAGGGGTCTTCCATGAGAGGCTATCCAGTTGGTTAGGAGGGTGAAACATTTTTTTGGAATGGAATGTGAAATCTTAACAATCGATAATAGTTATAAATGTTTGTTTGGTTGGAGAAACATAAAGTGTGTTGAAAAGTCAATATAAATCGATATGAAAATTGACTAATGGAAGTGTAAAGTAAAACAAAAGGTCATGTTGAATGAAACTGATTAGTTACAATGTATGAAACAAGTAATCACAAATAAATTTTTTTTATTACCATGTAATATTTGATAATTTTAGTTACAATAGCTATTAACTATTCATTTTATTTAATACTGTTAGAAATATAGGAAAATAATTCTCAACAAATAGAAGTTTTAAATTTCTTTAAAAATTGAAACTGAAAAATTAAATCAAATATAAAATTTAAAATAATTGTTTTTTCTAGCAACAATAACTTCTTGCCAAAAATTAAGCTATGAGATAATTTTATGTATATTTTAGTTTTATATTTATTATCAATAGATGCACATGTATATTGTCACTTTTTGTCTAGGTTATTCAATCAATTAATTATTTAATTTTTAAATACATGGAAATTTTTTGTAAGAGTTATCACCCATGTGTTTCATTACTAATATTGGATAAAAAAGTACTCTTTAAAAAAGATAGTCAATAACTATTCATATCACATTTTTTTAACAAAGAAAGACGTTTAATATTGAATACTTTTTATAATTAGTATTTGTCCATAGTTTTAGAAATTACAGTTTTAGTATGCAAGTGTTTTTTGGCTTAATTATAGTAAAATAAAATGGAGACAAGTATAAAAGGTTGAAAAGTAGTGAATTACAAGGCAATTGAGAATAAAATTATGAATTTTTAATGAATGTCTTCATAGTTCAATTGAATCTAGTCAAAATAAGTCAATAATAGATGTGTGTTATTTCAAGGCGAGATGACGAAAGTCTCAAGTGCGTTCCTACCACTTGGTATGACATAAGAAACATGTTACAAACCCTGTTTTCTACACATGTATCTATGTAAGAAAAAATATATGGCATGAAAAGCCAAAACACAAAATCCATGCTTGTTATCCACCCTACCATATTGGCGTCATGGAGCCTTGGGGACCCTAGCCAAATCACCAAGCAAAAGCAACATGAAAAATCCACTAGAAATTTTGTGGAGTTGCATTATACATTGCAAAATATCAAAGTTGGGAAAAATGTAAAGTTTCCATATATGATAGGGTGCTTCCACAATAGTGGTTTACAATTTCTCAGAGATCTTGATTTTTGCTGAAATCACATATTTTTAGAAAATATAATGATTTAAGCCTTGAAATTTTTCATTTAAAGGATTCCAATTGAAGAGGATTTGATCAAACCACCTTAGACCAAGCCCCCTTGGATAGAACTCTGCTAATTTTAAAATATACCTATAATGGAGTCTCCTTTACACCTATCAAAATGCTGATAAAAAACCACTTTTGATTTACCTTTTGGGGAATCAAATGAATTCATTTAAAATTTATTATTTTGTAAGTATTTATTCTTTATTATAAGCTTCCAAAAAACTATAATTTTAAGAAAATTTAATTTGATTATTATATTTATTTTTTATTTCTTGTGAATGTAGGTTTTTCACCGAAAATCAAGTTGTCTATTCTCCACTTGTGGAAAAATAAAATATTATCAAAAAGAAAAATTTAAAAATATGTGTGCACCTAATATTGAAGCCCTTGATCCAACAAAAAAAGAAAAATTAAATTTTGATACATACAAAAAAAGTTACGTGTTATACGGTCACACTATGTTTGAATTGTAATTGGTTTGATTTCAAAAATTTATTAAAGAACAAATATTCAATAAAAACCTACCTAACCATGTGGAAGCACTAGATATCAGAGTTACAAATCTAAATTCAAAAGAATTAGAATTTTATCCTTCATGGAAAACAAGTTATGTGTTATACGGTGAGCGTCACTTTTTAAAAAATTTGTTGTTTGAAAAAAAAAATTCGAGGGAGATGGAAAAAGAAGTGCAATCTTATTCCAAAATTTTTGAAAAAATATATTTAGTATCTACAGAAAAAATCTCATGAAACTCTAGTTTGCATCATCTTCAAATTCCTCATGGTTTAGCCTCTATAGGTGCTTGAAAGTGAAGATTTAGTTAAAAAATATTATTTCAGTGTCTAGTTTGGCCAAAAAATGTAAACCACTTTGTCAAGTCTAGTGTTTTTTTTGGTATGGTGACTTTGTCAAAAACAAGCATCGTGATTTTGGGATTTTCGTGTATGCTTTAGCCTAGCACCTGCAAAGAGAAGAGAGAGGTATGTCAGTAGACGAGAAAACAAGATCAAGAACGAAGCATCAAAAATTAGTAAGTATATAGCTAAAATCAATATACACAATTAGAAAGTAGAAATAATGAATAATATTTACAAGTGGTTCACCAAATATATTTATTGATAATGGAGAATTTTTGCACTTACATGTATTGTTGGAAATTTTTAACAATTGCGAGGAGCATTGGATTGAGTTGTTGGACCATCGAACAATTTGAAATAGACAATTTACAATACACTAATTTTGTTGGACATCTATTGTATCTATGCAACATTATAAAAGAAATCATATAGATCTAACAAACATATATATTATTATAAATTTTATCTTGCAAGTTCTTATATTTGCATTGTATGACTAGGATGTATATCCAGATATGTGTATGTGAATAATGTCTACATATAATAACCAAGAACTAGAATAGAAAACCAATTTTTTTGTGGAAAAATAGTCATAGACTTGACTTGAAAAAAGATAGTCTAGTCCATGCATTACATTTCTGGATAGCACCTCTTATACAGTTTCTCTACATCTATTCAATATCTACTAAGAAAGAACATACCTTGAGCCTTGTATCAATATGTTTCATGATATTCTTTTTTTCCTAACCTACTTGAAGGTTGTTGGAACTAACTGCTTAGGTTTTTTTATGCAAGGTCACTAGTTTGATAGCAGACTATTCAAAAACCATTTTATACGAGATTGAAAACTGTTGTTCTCTAGAATTCGTAAGTCATTTTACATGGGTAGTTTGCCTAGCTTGGATTCTTAATTAAGTCTATATATATATATATATATATATATATATATACATATGTACATATATATACATGTATGTATGTATATATACATGTGTATATATATGTATATATGCATAAATATATGTATGTATGTTTTACTAATAGTTCTGCTACAATTTCCCCATTTCTCTATAATACTAAATGCCAGATAATGCATCTCCTCTTATAAATTTACTCTATTTGTTAGCAGACTACAAAGAATGTGGGCGCTAAAGTAAAATCAAAACCATGGTAGCTTAATGAATGTGCAAATGTATATATGAAAACACAAGAATAAATTATGTAGCCATTGACAATCTACAACATCCTCTTTGTAAGGATTTGAACTTAAATCAATTAGAAGGATACCGAGGGCCTAATTGTACAAAATGTGTATAACTCCAAAGATGCACAGAGTATTCAATGTTGCAGTGTGGGAAAGTATACTCCAAAATATGCAAGAAAATATTTTGATTCAGTTGCATTTTTAGAATAGCCATTCTAGCATTATGAATATGTGCTCCAAAATATGCAAGAAAATATATTGTTTCAGTTGCATTGTTAGAATAACCATTTTGGCATTATGAATATCTTACACATACTACACGATTAAATGCTTTGTTCTTAACAAATAGAAATTTCAAACAAGTACCATATCAACTAAAGATATAAAGTTGAACAGATCAAAGAACTATTACAATAACACTTAAAAGCCACCAAACACATTTTGCAGAGATTGTTCCATGATATAATTGTTTCCATAGCATTAAGAAAATAAGTATCATTATATATATATATATATATATACATGTATGTATGTATGTATGTATGTACATATCTATATATATACATTCAATTTTCTATTTACTTTGGCCGCCCACATTTACTTTGTTTGCCCCCATTGCAGAAAAACAATGGATTGCATTGACCCCCACGTGAGCAAGCACTTTCCATTCAGGTTCCTTGTATCGATGACACCAATCCACCACCTCTAACCCATGCAATTACCAAGCCTGAAATCGACAAAAAAAAACCCGATCAAGTCAATATCGTTGGTTGTCTTGTGTTAATATGTTTCATGATATTATTTTTCCCTCATCTATTTGAGTATCAATAAGTGTCATGATATTCTTTTCCACTCATCTATTTGAAGTTTCCTATAACATATTATTCTATTGTTCTTGTAACAAGGATTGTTTTTAAGTTTTAAAATTTTGGAGTCTTTGTCATGGTTTTTTTCCCTTGGCCAAAACATGTTATATATCTTGTATCAATATGTTTCATGATGTTCTTTTGTACTTGGAACTCTTAAAAATACAACTAGAGAACGGAAGGAAAAATAAACAAAGAACAAAAGACGTGAACAATAAATAGTTTGCTATGAAACCAACAAAACAATGGATTTTTCAACAATGCAACTTAATCAATATACTTTCTAGCACATTTCACAGCACATCAGTGTTAAAACCCTCTAACTTGCTATGAAAAGGAAAAACAAGCAGAGAACGGAAGAGATGAAAAATTAATTAATCATTTGTCCTAAAGTGGAATGAAGCTTTGTGGATGGCTCTCTAGTTCAAAAAGACGAGGAAAAAGGAATATCATGGAATATATCAATATACAAGATTCAATCTATGTTCTTTGGTAAAAAATATTGAAGACAAGTAGAGAAATTGTATAAGAGATGTTAGAGTGTGATGGCGCTTTCAAAATTTGCAAAATTCTAGTGTGCTCATGTTAAAACCCTAAAAAAGAAATATTTGTTACATCTGTGTAGGGTTCTTATATGAGGTTTAGGGTTTTGTTTCATTTTAATGTGCTTGGCGTTCTATTATGTTGTTTACTGGTATTGCCTATTGTTGGTCACCAAGAATCTTCTCACGCACGAAAAATATAATCATGTGACTAATCTTTCTCTTGTCTAGGTTTGAATCGCCTAACTTCTACATCCATTGTATTGCATGATTCATAATTCTTTAGCCTACTATTCTCATGTTATCCTAGGGAAGTCCCCTTTCTTAAAACAACTAATGAGCACATGCTTAAAAACTTTCGACTTATGTCTCAACAACCTTCATAGTTGTATCGCTCATCGCTAATGGCTTTCAAACCTTCAAAATTGTAATAGCGATGAGCGATACTTCTGTCTTTATGTTCTTATCGCTCATCGTTAATGGTCATAAAAAGATAAATTTGGAATAGTGATCAACGATGTAATGTGATTTATTGTATATTGCTTGATCGTTGATACATTTTCAATGTAAAGTCTCACATCAGAGATACACGATGGAAATTGCAATGGTTGCAAATCTTCTCATCGCTAATTGCTTGCAAAATATATGAGGGGAATTAGCGATGGATGTTCTCTAAGATGATTTTTCTCGCTAAAATCATTTGATCCTATGAGCAATGTTTTCATGATGTTTGTTTTATGTAGGTTATACATGTCCAAATTTGGTATTGACACAACATCTCTTGTCATAGATAAAGTCTTAAGAGTAAGGTTTGAATTAGCGGTGCATTATGGAAGGATGAATGTCACCAAGGGTTAAACCACAAAACCATGGGCTAGAGAGCACCGCCGGGATGTTTACATCATTGATGGAGCTGGGAGAAGATAAAGTACATCGGCAATGAGCAATGACCATAAATGAAAAGGGGTAATGTGTCATAATCCTAGGGATTTTGCATAGATCAGAAAGGAAAATGGCAAAAAAATTGGATAACCATTGATAAAGTCTTATAGTAGGATGATCTGATGGACTGAAAATCAACGCATGAATAGCCTCATCGCTAAATTGTGCCCTAAATCTTGGGGAGAATCAAAGATGAAGCGTATAAAGAAAGTTTCTCTCCAAGAAACTAGTCCTATGTACTTCGTCGGTATTAATGAGAAGCATGAATTAGGTTGGTGATACATGCTAATCGTCAGATCAACCATGATTAATCAGTGTTGGAGGGAAGTGTGGCAACATTTGAAATAACCTCACCGTTTTCAAGAAGCAAGTTGATAATGATCGAAAAATAAAGCTCATGGCCACCTTAGAAGAAGTTTTGATTGCACTAAGATGAATGGTCCAGATGCAGAGCCAAACTGAATAGTTACCAATTCACTCGCATAAAAAATTCTGAATCATTAATTCTGCATGCTCAAATTTTCTATTTGTTGTAGGTTGATCGTTGTTTTATTCACACTATCTTTTCAGACTGCAGAAGAAGTAAGGTATGAGTAGTAGAGGTGATTGAGTTTTCCTAAGCAGAGTTTCAGTGTCTTCATCTTGAGAAAATTGGTATGAGATTAGGTTCTTTGGTATATTTGGTATTTTTGTTGCTAGAATTGTTTGTAATTGTTGGGATTGGGTTGTTTCTCTTGTGGGTCTTAAGTCTATAATGTTTTTAATTATCTCTCAGCTAGCTTTATAGAAGATGGGAAAATATGGTACATCATTCCCACCTATTAGGAGGTCTAGTAGGCTAAGTATGTTTGAATGTCATGAAGACATAGTTGAGCAAGAAGCCATGGCTTCCCCTAAGGTTTCAAAGGGGAAAAGGAGGGATAGGGGCCATAAAAAGAAGTCAATTGTGTAGAGCACATACCATTTGAGGAATAGGACCCTTCCAGGTGAAGTGGTCAAATGCAAAGGCAAGGAATTGGCAATGCCAGTGAATAAGGCCAGAAAGAAAGAGAAGAGTCATAGGGCCTGCCTAGGTAAGCACAATTCTCCTATCATGCTTTTAGACTCTCCTTCAGATGCTGAAGCTGATGACAACTTAGACTATGGCCAATACCTGCATTCCTTAGTGCCATAGGATAGTTTTGATGATGATTTGTTGATGATACCTCCAATTGCATCGAGGACAAGGAGCAGTTGGGTATTTTCAGATGTAGACAACTCTAAATAGGGCCACCTCCTATTCTAGTTTTTGATGACACCATGGTCTTTGCATAGGAGGTATTTGTCTTTATGTGTCCATGGTTTGTCTTTCGATGATGTGGAATAATCTTCCAGATAATATGAACTGAATCTTTTCATTCCAAACAACAAATACTATGACAATGACGGCTAATATTCTACACATATTTTTTGCCTCCCCTATTCTAAAATGATTACGTATGAAATCGCCAGGGGAGTCCTTTGAGGAGTTAGTTAGAATTAGGTTTTGAAATTAATTCAAATGAAATTGAAATTGTAATTTAGTCGGGTGCTTGTTGCTCCCTTGTTTATATAAAGGGGATTTCATGGCTGAAAGAAAGAGAGTTCAAAATTTTGAGTCTAGACAAGGTCACAATAAATACTATAATGGAATAGAATGTAAATAGATACTCTAGTAGATGAATCAAAAGCAAGTCTAAGATGAAATTTATACTGTGTATGAAGCTTAAAAATGGTTTACAATAAAATATCAGAAATGAAGAAGAATTTTAGTTTAGAAATATTGCTCTCCTATGTGTTTTCTTCCAAGTTATGAATGAAGATTGTTAATGACATATTCATTTGTATTTTGTCATTTGCATAGAATGTATGAATTTGTTTTATGCTTTAGTTAAAATAATTGATTAAACACTAAAATGAGCTCATTAATTTGTGAGAAAAGCATATAGGATTTAGTAAGGAAGTGATACTTTGTAGACACAGTGAGTTAGATGTTACAACTTGTGACATCCTAATGGTCCACTAATTTCTAAGTTGTAATCCAAATTGTATTACAGATTGATTACCATTTATAATTCATTTTCTCCCTTAGATAAATTAATGATCATCTTGTTAGTTTATCTTATAATAAGTTGAGACAGTATTGAACTGGGCCTAGAATTCAAGATGAAGAATGATCCAAAATAATTTCAATTTCAATTTTCCACTTCTAAGTATGAAGGCGCACTCCTTGGAAATAAGTAACACTTCTATCTAAGGTTTGTTGAGCATTTGATAAGGTGACTTTCATGGAATAGTGCATTTGTGTGAAGAAATACTCTTGACCAAGCATAAAATATTATGAGTATATATGGGATTACCCTCCTTGGGTCTCACAGAGCCTGAAGAGAAGAAGTAAAGTAATAACTACTCTACTTAAGTGTTGGCCAATCCTCAACCTAGTTGATAATTGGCTTGTGGCAAGCCCATAGGTTAGGACTGAGATTAAGTTTGGTTCTAAAAAAAAACCAACGAAGTGATTCATTTATTGTTCATGTCTTTCGCTTTGTGCTTATTATTCCTTGTTATATGGTTGTATCTTTGACATTATACCCATTTTGGAGAGTTCAAAGAGATTATCCCTATGTATGGATTGAGAAATTACAGTTAAATGTTCTTTCTTTTGCCAAAAAATGTTGCTAGGGATAGTATTTCTTTTGCCATTCATTTATTGTTTGTAGGTATCTCTATGCACTTTTGGTGTTATATCCATTAACATAGAATCAATTGTAGATTAAGATAGTAGTGAAAGAATATATATATATATATATATATATATATATATATATATATATGTATATATATATATATATATATATATATATATATGTATATATATATATATATATATATGTATATATATATATGTATATATATATATATGTATATATATATATATATATGCATAGGGTTAACATGAAAGCATAAAATTTTTGGAGATAAGAGTAGTTTTCTAGCTATGAAGTGTTATTCTAATAGCTCTTTTACAATTTCTCTATTCACCTAGGTTGACTATGAAAGAGCATAACTCAAATTTTGAATTGACAGCTCAACTCTTACACAAATTGCTTATCTTGTATTAATATGTTTAATGTGGGTTTGAAGAGATAAGAGAAAGATAATATCATGAAACATATTAATACAAAACAAGCAATCCATGCAATAGTTGGCATTTACCTATCAGCTATTTGTTTGAAATTTCCATTGGGGTTTCCATAAAAGGAAAGTATAGGAACATGGGTAAATCTAATGTGAACAACAAACTATATTTATTGTAGTCAAGTGCATGTAAGAATCTATGCATGAATGTATATATATAGCAACAAATATATAGAGGCTATCTAGCCATGGAGGAAGAAAAAGTTTGAACGTATAAATCAGGAAAATATAAATATATAAAAAAAACCTTGTTTACACTTACAATTATGGTCATCTTTCCAGAACCAATTTTCCAACACATGGGTTGCATTTCTTCTTGTTAATCTATCTTTGCATTGAGCCCAACATGATATTACTATAAAGAAACATTCTATTTTATTATATCAAAATACATGTTTGAAATTAGATAAGTATGGAATGGGGAAAATGCATTGCGGAATGACTTACTGCAAGAACAGGAGCAAAAACAGCGTAGACTGCAGAGTAGGACAGCTGCAGAGCTCTCCAAATTGGCACCTAAGGGAGGTGGATGGTAGTTTCTTTGAGTGGTATGCTATGAAACAAACACCATAGTGTGTCATTTCAAAATGGAAGAAAAAAATATGACATCCTTATATTAGAACAATGAATATTACATGCACTCATTTCCATGGCATTATGCAACAATGCTAGGATGTATCAACTGTCACATGAGCGATCACCTACCATTTTGTGTCTGTTGAACAAGGTACGATCACCAAGTCATGTAGCCAATAAACTCCATGATCATTGTGAACATGCCCGAGCAACCCATGAAAAATAGCATGGAATTTTATCATATATCACAGAAAAGAAAAGTAATGTAGACAAGACTATATATTTGTGAATGCAATATATAGGAATAGTGAAATAGTGAAATGGTGAAAAAAGAACTTTGTAGAAAAATATTTGCAGCTATTTGAATCAAATAAAGCTAATAGGAAGACATTAAAATTTGTGGGAGCAAAGCACGGAGGAAAAATGTGAAAACTCAACACATATAGGCAGTGAGAATAGAAAACACATGGTTACAAGATTTTAAACTTATTAGTCAAATGGAAGAAATTTTTTTTTTAGAATGCATCTACAGTATGTGCATACATAGTTTAATATACTGGAATGTTCTAAACATGTTAAATTGACTTATAGAACTTTTAGCTTCTAGTTATTGTTGGTTCCAGTCTCTATGCATATTTGATTGTTGAAGTTGTTTGTATCTACATATGTATCAATTTGTAACAACTGCAACTGTATGTTTACACCACTATATGTTAAAAGTAGTTGCAAGAGAATTGTAGGTATGCTGATAAACAATTGACATCATGGAATTTAAAAACACTTAAACAAAGATGGGCAAATGGAATATACAAAAGAGTGTATTGTTTTGAATGCCATATAATGAAAGTATCACACAACAAAATCTTAGAATGAGAAGTTGGCAGATTAATAGAATAGAATGATCGAAACATTGCACTAGCCTATACAAGTTGTACCCTCTAGTTATTGTTTCATAGTATCTTTGTGCATCTTTGGCATTATACCCATTTTGCACAAATTATTGCTTGGTATTTTTTTTTTTAAATTCAACTTAGAAATGCTTGAAAAGATGATGTCACACAAGCTGAGGCAGATGCAAGAACAATTATCTTGGAGCCTTTTTTATAAGCTGAACTACGGCTTGGGAGTGGAAGAATTTGACAAGGGGTGCAGTTGTTCCAGACGTGTCTCTTTGCTGTGACATTGCACAGTGTATTTGTTGTTGCTAAGGCTGGAGTATCTCTCAAATGAGAAAGCTAGATCAATACTGAGTCTTTTAATTGATTTAACATGAGAAATAGATGTAAAATTCAACCCTTGCCTCTCTTTGCTACCTATGTTTATTGTTCCTCTATACAATGTTAAGCATTGTGCTTTATGTATTGTGATTCCCCATGCCATAGTGAGTGGAATTTGTGTTTGACTACCCCAAGTTATAGTTCGGATGGGGATGTCTCTTGGATTTTCTGGGTCCCATGATGGACCAATGTAATTTTGGAAGCAAACATCAAAATAGTCAGGTAGGTTTGGTAGTTTACAATGTGCATTCTACACAACAGACTTTGTAACAACACCAAGGGATCCATTCACTAGGCTAGCTTGAATCCACAAATTTTTTGTTAGCATCACCTGTTCAACAACACAAAGTAGCAATTCTGGGAGAATCTGGTCATCATCTCCATGATCAGATGCCTGTTTCATGCTACTCTAGCAATGCTAATGGCTATGGGTACATTTAACTATTTGATCATTTTTTTTGTTGTGGAATATGACCAAGTCATTTGTGGCAAACAAATGTGTAGCAACATCAAATTTTTCTCTTTCTACATGGTTGAAAGCATTTTATTTAATTGTTTCATAAGATCTTCCCAGTCATCATGGAGAGCCTCACCATTTCTTATATGGAGAAGGATTGCTTGAAACTTTTGCTACGAAGGGCTATCTCCTTTTTCGCAGAAAATAGTGTCCAATGTTATCAAGACTGTGAAAGTGTGCCACAAGGCTATAGACAATGAGTGTTAAGCATAAATAGGGGTATCCATGACAGGTGGGAACTGGGCAAGATCACCAATAAGGATTATAGAAACACCACCAAATGGCTCCCTCTGGTTATCTGGGAATGCTTGGCGCAACCGACTATCTATTTTCAGTAACAACTTTGGGCCTAGAAAACTCATTTCATCTATCAAAATGTATTGAATATACTTAAATTATTCTTGGAATACTGTCAATTGTTACCCTTGCAAAGGATTCATATCCTTTATGGGAATCTAAATTGTTGTATGGATTGCGGAGGCACATATGTTGTATGCAGCAACACCTGTAGGAGCCAATGTGAGCAAGTAGCTATTGGATCCAACAAAAGAGGTGTTTATTTGTTGTCAATTATAATTTATCAAAAAGGATTTTCTAGTGCTAGCTGTCCCTTGAATGATCATGTGGAAAGGGGCTTTGGATGAAGGTTGCATGTGATGGGACTAGATTATTTGAAGGGCCAATTGCTGTTTTGGTGAAAGTTGATAAGCTGACATATCTACAAGCAAAAATTGTACCATAGCTTGCTCACGTTGTGCCTTGGCTGATGGGATGAACTGCAAAGCAATATTATGAAGTTGTTCAGGTACATGGTTTGTATTCCATGGATAGTTCATATCAAAATCTTGCCTACCCAATAGTTGAAATTGATTTATACTAAAGTTAGTAGTAGCACCAAGCTGAGAGAAAAACTCCCATTCATATTCATCCATAGAAGGTCAATGGTTCAAATCATCAGTATCACTATCATGTTCTTCTTCAATTGTGGATGCAATTGGAGGTCTATTAACTTGCCAAGGATGATAATCAGTTGTTTTTAAACCTTTCCAATTTTGTATTATCTTGTTGGTGTAATTATATGTCTTGTACCTTGTCCTAGGTCATAATTACACCTTAGTTAAGTTTACTTAGGGACCACATAGGAGGTTGTTGGAGATTTTCCACCTTTGGTGGACTTGACATGTCATTACCACACCACTTCCACCTTTTGTAGACACATCATGTGATTATCGCTCCACCTTTTGTGGGAGATCCACCTTTTGTGGTGATTATCACATTATCACCTTTCCACTTTAGGTGGAGTGATAACCTTTCATAGTTGTCTCATGTCATAAGATTACGACACTTATCGTAATCTTATGCCCTTCTATGTTCTCACCTTGGCTATATATCCAAGGGGTCTCCTATGTACTATTAGCTCATTACATTCTATTATATTGATAGAATACAGTTTATTCTTGTCATCTTGTTTCTATCTCTCTTATGCTTGTGCTTTCTATTAGGCCTCTAGATCTTAGGTGGCTACCTTCATAGCCAATTCTTACATGGTATCAGAGCTTTTGGAGTGCCTTTAGTTAGTCTTTTGGAGAGATTCTTGGAGGGTTCCATTTTTGGTCTTATGTTGCAGGTGCATTTTGGGAGCTTGTTGCATCAGATCTGAGCTCGCCATTGTGTCCGAAGTGTCTGAGATAGTCAGATTTGTCTTTTGTTTCGTCTCAGTTGGACATCGGAGGCCAAATCTACAAAGGGTTGAAGATCGGAGGTCGTTGCCAGATCCAGGTAGCTACCACTTTGGAGCATTTTCAATTGAAAAGGACATCGCCATCGTGCTCAGAAGGGCCAAAAACCCATAAATCGACTGTCAAATCATCCAAATCGAAGCAAGTTGTTCGTCGAGGCAAATTTTTTTTAACAGGGCGGCCGTACGGCCAACTTGCAAAGCGGTACGATTTTATTTAAAAAATATATATATATATTTTATATTTTTCTGCGAATTATTTTTATTAAAAAAAAAATCATTCAATTTTTTTATTCGCAGTTTTTAACTTTTGTAAAAAGTTTTTATAAAAATAAAAAAAACAAAATAAAAATATATATATATATAGTGCATTGTACAGCCGCAGACTGTAAGTCTGCACACTGTACCTTTGTACCGACGGTGGGCCCCATCCGCCTTTACTCTGGCTGACAACATTTCCGGCCCAGCTTTTCAAACTTCCGGCTTTCAATTCCCGGCGGACTTTATTTTTTCGGGGTGGGAAAAAAAAATTCCGATTCCGGTGAAAACATTCCGACAACTCGGAGAATATTCCGTCAATCGCGAATATTCTGGCACATTTACCGGCGAGTTGCTGACGGTGATGACGACAGTCAAACGACCGTCAAATTTAAGATCATCCAGCGCGTGATGGTCATACAGCCGTCAAATTTAACCGAGTGATTTGATGACGTCAGCACTGCGTCACCTGCTTTTGAAAATTTGCAGACCCCTCTCCGTTGAGCTTTCTATTTTTGCAGTTCATTTTCAAAGGCTCATATCTTGGTCGTTTTGAGGCCTTTTTTGGTGCAATTTTTTTTGATTTGGGATAATTTTTTGTGTACATCGTAGTGGTCAAGTTATTTTCTGATTTTGGTGCATGGATTTTCTAGAAAATTGGATTTGTCTCAGGTCTTGCTCGATTATCACCGTTTTTACAACTTCCGGGGCTCCGTTTAGGCTCATACCAACTCCTTTTCAGGTGCCATTTTTTTTTAAAGTGCATAATTTTTTCTGAACTTCACAGTGGTGCTATCAGTTTGTAGTGATTGTGATCAGAAATTGTACTTTCAGGACTTGGTCATTTTTGGCCTATTTTGGCATTTGTAAAGATAAGATCTCAATTTGATCTTTTGTATCAGTTATTTGAGTCTGTTGTAGCCTACTTAAGGCTGTTTTAAAATATTGAAAATCAAAAGCCCACTTTGCTTGGCTTGCAAGTGGCCATTGTACACGCACTAATTATAAAGTGCCAAATCATCTTTTTTGGGGGGGTTCTTTGATTGAGTGAATGTGGGGGGGTGTGTTGAGTGATTATGCCTCTCTCTCTATCTTGTTCTCTTTCATTTTTTCTGCTATGGGTTCTCCTAAGTTTCCCTTGTTAACTCCACATAATTATGCTTCTTGGAAAATTGATGCATGGAGTAAGTTAATGGAAAAAGGATTAACTCATTATATTGATGGAACTGTTGTTGCACCATCTGATCCTAAAGCTAATCATGTTGCTCATTTGGATTGGCTCACTAAAAATACTATGGCTCTTGGAACATTAAGAAAATATGTATCAAAAGATCTAATCTTTCAAATTGATAAGTGTAAAACAATTAAAGAAGCTTGGGAAAAGTTTGGTCAATTGTATGGCCAAGTTGATGAGATTAAAAGTTATTAGCTTGACAATGATCTCACAATGTTAGATCCCAAGAATTTTGATACAATCCAAGACTATGTCACTAAGGCAAATGACCTAAGAGCACAGCTTAAGGATTGTGGCATTGATAAGAAGGATGCACAGTTGGTCTACAATTTGTTGGGAAAACTTCCATCAGAATATGCAGCATTTGTTTCTAGCTTCCAAACCCATGACTTGACAGTAGGTAGTTCTTTCACTATGCCTACATTCGATGCTTTTACAGAAATGTTGATGTTAGAACAAGCAAAGTTGGTAAGCATGGGGATTCTCAAGTCTTCAAAGTCTAAAGCTTTGGTGGCTAATCAAGGGAATCAAGGGACTCAAGGAAAGGGTTCCAATAAGAAGCAGAAGCAATCTAATCCACAGAAACAACAAGATAAAGCACAATCATCCTCTCCAAAACAAGGGAATTCTTCATCACAAGGGAATTCTACATCTTCTCCCAAGAAGGGAAGTTCAAGCAAGGAGAGACCAACTTGTTCATATTGCAAGAGGGTTGGTCATGATGAGCATCATTGCCACACTAAGCAAATTGATGAGTTGAAAAACATCATCAAGAAGAATAACATCAATTTGCCATCTGCCTACAAGAAGAAGGATTCATCTCCTTCCACTTCCTCACAATCAAAAGGAAAAGGGCAAGCATTTGTGGCTACTTCAGGTTCTTCACAGCAATGGATACTTGACTCGGGTGCCACTCATCATATGGGTTCTTCAAGGGAACAGTTTTCTTCTTTGGAGCAATCTAAGGTACCTCACATCTTCATAGGAGATGATACTCAAGTGGAAGTTGAAGGCGAAGGTTCGGTTGCCATGGATAATGGAACATTTGAGAATGTTCTCTATGTTCCTAACTTGAGTGCCAATCTTCTCTCAATCTACCAAATCACTCACTTTGGAGATGGCAAGAAAGTTGAGTTTCTACCAGATTCAGTTATGGTCAAAGAACTTAAGGATGATGCCTTGGTTGCAGTGGGACAAGCCAATCATAACACACGGCTTTACTCATTCTCCCACTTTGTACCTAAGTCTCCTTCTACAGCTTTTCTCACTCATTCAAATTTAGAAAGTAAGCTATGGCATGAGCGGTTTGGACATATCAATTACTGCTATCTTCAATAGCTTAGCTCCAAGGCTATGGTTACAGGACTACCTCAAATCAGCTTTTCTAAAGGTGTATGTTCAGGTTGTTCCATGGGTAAGCATCCAGAAGAGAAGTTTGAGAAAGGGAAGTCTTGGAGAGCTTTAGAAGTTCTTCAGTTGGTTCACAGTGATGTAGCAGGTCCATTTCTAGTGCCATCATTTAGCAAGGCTCGCTGTGTCCTCACCTTCATTGATGACTACTCTCACTTCACATGGGTCTACTTTCTTGTTCACAAGAGTGAAGTGTTTGACAAATTTCTTGCCTTCAAGGCTCATGTTGAGAAGCAATCAGGGAAGCAAGTCAAGATTCTTCGCACAGACAATGGAAGGGAATATGTGAACAATAGACTTGAGGAATTTTGTACTCTTGAGGGGATTGATCTTCAACATTCAGTTGCATACACTCCACAGCAGAATGGTGTAGCTGAAAGGAAGAATAGAACCCTTAAGGAGATGGCTAGCTGCATGATTCATGCTTGATCTCTTGGTCCTCAATTTTGGGAAAAAGCTATCAGTTGTGCCACTCACATCCAAAATCGGGTTCCCCATAAAGCTTTGAAGGGCATGACTCCTTTTGAGGCTTGGTGTGGTAGAAAACCAGTTGTGAAACACTTCAGAGTTTTTGGTTGTCTAGCTTGGGCATGAATACCTCCAGAGAAGCGCAAGGCATTGGAACCTCAGAGTAGGCCTTGCATCTTTGTTGGATATCCTGAAGGTGTTAAGGCATATAGACTTTTGGATCTAGAGACACATGAGTTATTCATTGAGAGGAGTGTTCACTTTGAGGAAAGCTCTCCTAGCTTGACCTCTAATCCTCCTCTTCCTTCCTCCATAGTGGAAAGTGATGATAGTGACTCTGATGATGATTCTTCCTCAACTTTGAGTCGCAAGATCACAACTTCGCAGGGTCCACTTGTAGTTGAGGCACCTCATCCTTCATCTCCTACTAGACCTCGTTGGGCTTGACAGACTCTTGAGTCAGCAGGTTCTCTTGTTGGGGATCCTTCAGATACTCGAAGGACTCGGTCACAACATCAGAATTTTCCACATGCTTATATTGCTAGTGCTTTAGATCCACAATCCTTTAAGGAAGCTTCAGGCATTCCTGAATGGGATTCAACAATGGAGGAAGAGTATAGTTCCTTGATGAGGAACAACACATGGGATTTAGTTCCTCTTCCTAAGGGAAGAAAGATGGTTCGATGTAAGTGGATCTATCGGACTAAGTATGCAGCAGATGGAAGTGTGGATAAATACAAAGCTCAGCTTGTGGCAAAAGGTTTCTCACAGGTTCCAGGTGTTGACTATACTGAGACCTTTGCACCCGTTGCTAAGATGAACTACATTCACTTGACACTCACTATTGCTGTAGCTCATGGTTGGGCTGTACATCAGATGGATGTGCAAAGTGCATTTCTTCACGGGGATCTTCACGAGGAGATTTACATGGAGCAGCCACAGGGATTCATACAAGATTCTTCATTGGTTTGCAGATTGAGGAAGTCTATCTATGGCCTCAAATAGGCCCCTAGGGCTTGGTATGCCAAGATGGATTCATTTCTTCTCTCAGCAGAATTCACGAGGTGTCATTCAGATCTGAATGTCTACATTTTGCAACAGGATGATTCTCACTTGCTACTTGTGCTCTATGTTGATGATTGATCATTACAGGGAGTACCTCATCCATCATTGGTTGTGTCAAATCTGCTTTGCAGGACCGATTTGCTATGACTGACTTGGGCCTTTTGCACTATTTTCTTGGGATTGAGATCACACAGTCATCTTCTGGGATTTCTCTTTCTCATCCCAAGTATGGTCTTGATCTTCTAGCTCGGTTTCACATGGCTGATTGTAAGCCTGCTCTGACTCCCTTTCTTTCAGGAGTCAAGCTTGAGGCTAAGTTTTCTACTCCACTTGTTGATGCCACTTTGTATCGTCAACTTGTTGGGAGTCTCATCTACTTGACTCACACATGCCCTGATATCTCCTTTGCAGTTGGCATGGTTTCACGCTTTATGCAGGAACCACATGAGCTTCATTGGAAAGTTGCCAAACGCATCTTGCATTACATCCAGGGTACACATCATCATGGGATTCATTATGCAGTAGGTACATGACTTACCTTGGTGGGATATATAGATTTTGATTGGGCTGGCGATATTGATGATCATAAGTCCACTTCTGGCTACAGTTTTCATCTTGGTTCTGGCCCCATTTGTTGGTAGAGTAAGAAGCGGCATGCTATTGCTCTTTCTTCGACTGAGGCTGAGTATCGAGGGGCTATTAATGCTGCTACTAAGGCTATTTGGCTTCAGAATATTCTCATTGAGTTTGGATTCACTCTTCCTCGTCCTACAGTCATTCATTGTGACAATCACTACATTCAGGAGTTGATACAGGAGCAGGTCATCAATTTGCAGTATTGTCCTACAGCAGAGCAGGTTGCAGATATCTTCACCAAACCCTTCACTGAGAGTATCTACCATCATTTGCGAGCTCTCTTGGGGGTGCGGGATGTTTCTTCTGAGGAGGTCACTTTACTTCTTCATTCTCTCTTATGGGGGGGCTTTTCCTCACTCGAGGTTTTCCCTTCTCATCCTTTTTCAGTTTTTGTTTCATCTCTCTTTTGGGGGGGAGTTTTTTTCCACGTGGTTTTCTCCCTTTCTCCGCTTTATGAGAGATTGCATTGCATTTTTACATGGGTACCTAATATGGCCTAGTAGTCGGGACCCATCTTGCATTGTTTTCTTTTGTGTACATTCTCCCTAAGTTGCACTTAAGGGGGGGTGTTGGTGTAATTATATGTCTTGTACCTTGTCCTAGGTCATAATTACACCTTAGTTAAGTTTACTTAGGGACCACATAGGAGGTTGTTGGAGATTTTCCACCTTTGGTGGACTTGACATGTCATTACCACATCACTTCCACCTTTTGTGGACACATCATGTGATTATCTCTCCACCTTTTGTGGGAGATCCACCTTTTGTGGTGATTATCACATTATCACCTTTCCACTTTAGGTGGAGTGATAACCTTTCATAGTTTTCTCATGTCATAAGATTACGACACTTGTCATAATCTTATGCCCCTCTATGTTCTCACCTTGGCTATATATCCAAGGGGTCTCCTATGTACTATTAGCTCATTACATTCTATTATATTGAAAGAATACAATTTATTCTTGTCATCTTGTTTCTATCTCTCTTATGCTTGTGCTTTCTATTAGGCCTCTAGATCTTGGGTGGCTACCTTCATAGCCAATTCTTACATATCTCTTGTTTGAGAAGACCTATATTTGTTTGTATGTTTCAGAAAGGTTTGTATAACATAATTTCAGTCCAACAAAATGTCTTAAATAGCTTTGTATCTTCATCGGGAACAATCTTGAACAACAAGTAGACAAGGACAATTGCAGGCTAGTGCCTCAGTTTCCATTTAGCCTTTTTGCACTTCTGTGAGTGTGTATATAGGCAAACTGAGTCAATTAGGGATACACCATCTAGCTCTAGAGGGATTTACATATAGTAGTGAATATAACTTGTTGGCTACTCTTCATCAGTATCATCTTTGTTTATACAGGACCATGTCTTTTTTCCAACATTCAAACGAATGTATCGTTGGCTTGAAGTGAGAAGAGGAAATTTCTATAACATATGGCACGTCTCTTGTGTAGAGGTTTCATACTCCACAAGAATATTCATCATGAATTTTTGATATGCAACCAATGCTCTATCCTCAATTATATTTGTATTTACAAGTCTTTTCAACATATCAAGATAATTTTTTGATTTTTCCTTAGATTTAGTTGCATATTTAGAAATATAATTCAAAATAATTTTCCTAGAAACAACTAGTTGACAGTCAACATTGGCATGCCAAATTTTAAGCATGGATGGGCTATGAATATTTAGGCGATCATCATTTCTTGTTGGCTTGTAGGATTTGTTAGAATTAACATAAGATGTCAATGTAGAGGTAAGTTGTTGTTGCCAAGGTGCTTTATACTGACATTGTAATTTCTCTCCTTTTCTACTCTAACAAGTATATTTAGAGCATTTTGTGTGCCTTTGAACTATGTTTAGCAACTCTTCATAATATATGATTGGAACATTGGAAAGGATCTAGCTCATGGTAAGAAAACATAGGTTTTCCTTAGAACAATGATACATTCTAAGCAATCTTTGTGCAGGGAAACGTGGATTCCAAGCTAAAACGTATCTATGAAAAAATTCCTTGCCATGGTAACATCGTGGTCATTGGAAAAATCAAGAGTGTCCATGTTGGGAGCTTTTGGAAGCCATAAAAAACCATGCACATGGGCAGAGCCACAATGCTGCCATTCATATCTTTACCAATAATCTTTTGCATGCAAAAGATTTTCAATCACCACCTCACAGAAAATTGAGAATCTATGATGCAAATATAAAGATGTTATATGTGGATTCTGAACAACACCATCTTTTAGCATCCTTGTTGAAGGCTCCATTGTTAAACACACTATAGGAGAGAAAACATTTTGTAGGTCAGCCCATTTTGTGTCTGCACAACTCAAAGTGAAAAAAAGGGTAGGTATGCCAAGTTGTTCAATCATAGCAGTTAGTTGGGCCCATAAAGAGTTTCAAAAAGAGCGGGCCTTGTGCAATGATGTGCCAAAACACATCAACTACTCGGCTATTTGGTGATCAAGAGTAGCTGGAAGCTGTTGCCACAAAATAGACAATGACTTGGGTATTTTGTCCTCTAGATCCACTCAAAGGGTATGTGGAGGATCATCATGGAAAAATAGGGCTTTAAGTGGCAAAAAATTCAGAAAAATCAGAGTTAGGAAACTTGACGTAAAAATTTGAATAAGTTACCTATATTATTTTAAAAATATGTAAGAATAGAATCTATAGAAAATTGAATGTAGTTTCTAAACTACTAGGTTTATTTTTTATTTTTTAAAATCTATTCGGTGAAAATTTGAAATTTCAATGCAATAGTACTTAAATTTTAGGGAAAAATAAGAAGTAGGTGTTTGTTTGACCATCCTAAACACAATAAAATGATAATAATTTTTTATAATATTTTAGATATAAGTAGAGGACTCATGTCCCGATGTGATGCATATTTTTTTGTAATTTTTTTCCAAGTAAATAATTAATTATGAATTTTTTTATTACAACTTTCAAAAAAATAAAAAAACTCGTATGTCTGACCACCTTAACTTGGTCAAAACTTCATGAAATTCACTTCTTTTTTTAATCTTATAGTATGTGAAGCATATAATGTGATGTATGTTTTGGATTCAAAAAATGTGATATCATTTGAAATATATAGATGTTTTTCAATCAGTCTATCAATCAAGACTTTAGTCATAATTCTAATATAAAATGAATAATAATAATTTATTAAATTCAAAGTAAAGCATAATTTATATTGGTGGAAAGCTGAGAATCTCCTCTAAAAACCCTTTTTGTTTCATCAATTTTGGGTAAAAAAAAAAGTCGTCAGCCACATACCCTACAAATACCCATCATATCGCCACTTCTTGGCCCATCATGATCCTGCACATACCCTAAAAAAGACAGAAATAGTTTGTTGGATGCAATGTCACATTATCAAGTTGTAGAGAAAATATCTAAACCTAACATGTTTCCCAAATATGTGGTCAAAATATCTCATTAGGTGAAGGGCATATTCATGCAAGTGAATTTTAACATTTCTCGGTTGAAGGGGAAGTGTTGCTCCAGTGGGGAACAATGTTGGAAAGTCCATTGAAAATAAACCTTCAATGTTGTATTCATTAACATGAGAAGAGCTAATTTCAGGCCAGGACAAGATATTCTACTCTCTTTTTTCAATTTGTAAGAGATGTTTGATTGCTTGCAGCTCTCGCCTAGCATTTGGTAAGGAAGGAATAAATGATGAAAATTTTGAAGAGCCATTTTCTTCTTGACCAACATTTGTTGAGTTGGTTGATGGCATTAGCTCTTGATCAGAAACTTGGTCTATTGTATTCAAGAAATTGGACACATCAACACCAACATCTGGTAAAATATTAAGAGCCTCAACGTCAATCTCAACATCATTGTAGTATTTGTCATATTAAATTTTTTATTTCAATGCATCCATGACATGATTTTAATTAACATAGCAATCGTAATTCCCACCTTCAATGGTGGTTCAGTGGACGATCACGACCTCAAGGTCTTGTAATCGGTGCAACAACAATTTTGTTATGCTTGAAATATCTTGAGGGAAGCTTATTGTGTGACCACTATATTTAAATTGCACTCCTTTAATGTGGGACACCTATAAAACTGGAGCCACCCTAGCAATAAGCATTTCTTCAACCTGTGTTAACTTTTTGAGTGACAATGGTTGTGGGCCTGGGTCCATGCCATTTGTAGAGCTGAAGCAATGGGTACCTTATTCATAATAACACCTTACACATGTGGCTCCTGAACTTGACATTTGAGTGCACATCCCTATGTAGCTTTCCCTATATATTTGGAAAATAGAAATGCCAGAAAGTGCATCTATACGATGTTGAAACCGCTTTACCACAACAAGAAAGCTATCATTGAATATTTCTTTGAGGTGTTGCTGCTGTGTTGGTGCAATAGGGGAGTTTCTATAAGATTGTATATAAGGGGTGGCATCTGCCATTGCAAATGGGTGTTGCAAGGGAGGATTGTTAGCAGTATGATGTGTAGGTGTGGTTGCTACAATTATCCTTTGCTACAATTATTCTTTGTTGTAAGTATTTTTTGCAGAACTTCATGGATATTTCCTCTTTATGCTGCCTATAGTACAAATAGTTTCATTGATTTTTTTAATCCTTTTTAAATTCAACAATTGATTGGACTGTGCAACTTGAATGTACTCACTCAACCTACAAGTATACATACAAGCTCAAGCGCATTAGGATATAGGAATATACATGTATAACCATAGATATATTTAAAGTAGCAATTACACATAAACATATAACAAAATATATATGTGTATCCATGTGTATATAAATCTATATCTGTGAATGATTAGAAAAGGAATAGCATAGTTTGAACATTAGAATATATTAAAATATATACACAATGATTTTGCAGTTCTTTGTGTTAACTACTTCCACTGTTTGACTATTCCTATATCCAATGTTTAGAACAATGCAATATTAGTTACACACAACCGATAGAAAGTTATGTTTATTGAATCCAACTATATATAAGGATTTATGTAGACATGTACATCTATACACACATGACGCAATGACAATTTGGGGAAAATTTGTTGTCTTCATATATGATCTATGATATTGTAGTCTTTGATTTGCATCCTTCTCAACTTTACATATACATATACATACATATACATCTACATATACATATACATATACATATACATATACATATACATATACATACACATATACATACACATATGCATATATATATGCATATACACACACATACATATACATACATATACATATAGGAGTTTGCAACCTCTGTACACAGGAGTTGGATGGTAAGTGTTTTCTTGCACGATGCTTAATGCATTCTGCCATTGATGTACAATAGGAGTAGGCAAAGTAAATGCGGGCAGATGGAGTAAATGCAATATTGAATGTTGCAGTGTGAGAAACTATACTTTGATTAAGTTGCATTTTCAAAAGAGTCATTCTGCTATTGGTTTCATAGCAAATGGGAAAAATCTATTGTCTTCATATCTGATCTATCATATTATAGTATTTTTTTTGCATATACATAGACATACACATATGCATATACATACACATATACATATATAGATGCATACATGCATACATATACATGCATATATATACATATACATATACATACATATACATAAACACATATACATAAATATACACACATATATATATATACACATACACATATACATATACATATATATACATACATATACATATAGATATACATATACATGAAATGGATGCTTTTATATGCTTGAAAATAGGAATGCATATCTTCTTCCACATATATATACTTTGTCAAGATGACCCATGTATATATACCTTAAAGCCAAGAAAAATGGAAACAATAACACCAAATTTGCAATAGGTATAACAAAAAGGAAAATTATACTTACAAAATCAGGATCTAAAGGCCGGTGGTTCACGCCCTTAGAATTGGACTCTGCAGTGGCACCAGTGGGTGTTTCTAGCAAATCAATATTGGGGAGTTCTATAAACCCATCCACAAATCCCATTTCCATAGACATTGTTCTGGGAACTTATTTGTAGTGAAAAAATGTTGCAATTTGAGTTCACTAATTGACAAGTCTATTTCACTATAAAAATAAAAGATTAATGTATTGTAACATCCCAGTGGTAATTGGTAGACAACTTAGAAATATCAATCTATAACCATTCCACTTTTAATACTATCTAAACAAAACGAGATACAAGAACAAGAATAGAAATCCACTTTTAATGTTGTGCAAACACTAGGGGATACATCAACAAGAATAAAAATGATAAATGCAAATGCATATACCCCTATATGTATCTCTCTATCTTTGAGGCCGCTTATATGTGTATCCATGCAATTTTTTATTTTTCTATATTATGGAAACAATGATATGATGCAATAATTTGTCCAAAATGATTATAACTTCATAGACTTAATTGGAAGTTTCAACTACATTGCTTGGTATTCAATATTATGAAAAAAAAATTTATACAAAATACCCATGTAAAACGAGTTACACATTCCACAACACAACAGTTTGGGAAACCTCAATTCTATTATAAAAGAGACCTGAGGGCGATGATTCTTACAATAGTGTAATACGCAAGGAATGTCACAATGGCTCTTTTGACAATGTAACTTAATCAATATATTTTATTTCCTTACAAACCAAAAAACAACGACAATTAGCATTTTTTTATAGGGAGCTTCAAATAGATGAGGAAAAAAGAATATCATGCAACATATTGGTGCAACATAAGCAATATATCTAACAGTTATAAGACCTATTAGGATGACACTGAAGAATCAAACATATGTCATGCTTGAGTGTTTTCCTAATAGTTATTTTACAATTTTCATGTTTTTGTATAATATTTAATGCTAATTAATGGAGCTTGAATGTAGAATATATGCATGTATATATATGTAGAAATAATTAAGTACATATATGCATTGAATTTCCCCTTTCTCTGCACATTTATAAAAACACACATATAAGCAAATATATATATCCATATGTACATATCTATATATCTATTTATATACACACTACTATATCTAAGTAGATGTGTATAGCATATTTGTTTCTCACTATCTAACTCCTGCACTTGAAATTTATGAAGGCAACAAACATCCAAATTGATTTTCCCCTCAATTACGTGGTTGGGAGGGCTACAAATTCAAACCTTTTTGGTTTCTTATAGCATATTGTCTACTCTAAAGTTTGGAATTATTATAGGAAACTAAAGGTTTGAATTTGAAGCCTTCTCAGCTAATCAACTGAGGGAAAATCTAGTTTGGATGTTTACTTGCATTTTCAAATGAGCCACAAGGGTTTTGGTTTGTATATATGGATATATATTTCTGTGTATATGCATATTTTTAAATATGAAACAAAAAATTCAATATATATATACACCAATTGTAGTGCAATGGTGTAGTAGGAAGTAAATGCAATATTCGATGTTGCAATGGGGGAAAGTATACTACAAAATATGCAAGAAAATATATTTATTTTGTTGCATTCGTAGAAGAGCCATTTTGGCATCATGAATATGCTACACATATTGCACGATTAAATGTTGTCTTCTTAACAAATAGAAAATTCAAACAAATAGCCTATCAACTAAAGATATAAAGTTGAATAGATAAAATAACTATTAGAATAATGCTTAAAAGACACCAAACTATTTTTTCCTCCATGCTTATACAAATATCTTTTCAACTTGCCAAATCAATTATGTAAGCCCAACTCTTTATGACAATGCTTATTTTCTTTAGGCTATGCCAACAATTATATGATGCAACAATCTCTACAAAATGTGTATAATGCCACATACTTAATTATGAATTCGAGCTACATTTCTTGGCATTAAATATTATAGACAAAACATTTATGCAAAACACCCATGTAAAACAACTTGCAGCAAATAGTTCTTATTCTAACACCTCTTATACAATTTCTCAATTTGTCTTCAATATTTGTTAACAAAGAACATAGCTCAAATCTTGTATGACTATGTTTCATGATATTCTTTTTTCCCTAATCTACTTGAAGCTCCCTGCAACAAACTACCTAGGTCTGTTACCCCCATGCTAATGTTTGGTTTTGTGACTGTTGCTAGATGGAAATCAAGGAATGAAACTACTGCTATATTTTGCAGTTAAAGTTGCAAGATCATTCAACCAACTGTTACATAGATTGCTTGTGTGGTGAATATGTTTTATGATTTTCTTTCCTCCTATTTCAAACATCTATTTAATATTGGGTTTCAATATTCTCTCATTTTATGTGGTTCTTTAGTGTTTTCCTAATAGTTATTTTACAATTTTCCTATTTCTCTATAATATTTAGTGCCAAATAATGGAGCTCAATTTTAGAATATATGTATGTATATATGTAATCATTCGGCCAACCTTTGGTGTATTTATTTTGATGAAGTTACCACTAGTTTGCTACAAATTTCAGCAAAAGACCTCTACATATTGCAGGATCACTCTGAGTCTACAAAAAATGTTGTTGTTGTTATTAAAGGTCTTGTTTGTAAACTATACATCTTTACTAAGTGTGTTATATAAATATGTTTCATTATATTCTTTCTTCCTGATCTATTTCAATTTGACCGTCATACATTGGTTGCTACAAATACACAACATATTCTATTCTACTAACTACATTTCTCCACGCTCATAGAGCTATCTTTTGAGCTTGCTAAATCAACTATATAAAGCTAGTTCTTTATGATAATACCTACTTTATTTAGGTTATGTCAATTAATTATATGATGTGATCCTAAATATTTTTATGTAAGAAAAAACCTTGCCCATTTGTTTAAAATTATACACAGATAACCAAATTTGAAACATATTGATACAAGATTCAAGCTACATCCCATGTTGATAAATATTGAAGACAAATAGAAAATTGTATAAAAGGTATTAGATCTTATGATGAAAATTAGCTATGAGCATTTTTTCCTATAATTCTATCACTATTTAGACAATCTGTAACAACAATTTGTATGTGACAATTGGTTTCTCAATTGAAAATTCAAGCTACATTATTTGCCACTAAATATTATAGACAAAATAGGAAAATTGTAAAACAACTATTAAAAAAACACTTAAAAATCAAAGGTAAATCATAGATGATTGGAAACCCACACTAAACAGATTCGTACAAGACAAGCAAGTTGTGTAAGAGTTGGTTTGTCAATTCAAAATTCAAGCTACATTCTTTGGCACCAAACCCATATTAAATATAACTTGTAAAGCCAATGAGTAGCAATAATCTGTACAAACTGCCTATAACACCCAGGCTTAATCATAAATTTGAGCTACATTGCTTGGTACTAAATTTTGTGTACAAATAAAGAATTTGTAAAAGAGCTATTGCACAAAAAATACTCTTCATAGTTAAGCTGATGGAGAACTTGTCAGAAACTTCAAACGAAAAAATTGAACAAATAAAAGAGATATTAGAAACAATAACACTTATTAGCCACCAAACTAATTTTATCTCTAACATGTTCATCCTTTCATACCAACCCTCTACATATACATTTTTATGCAATCACTCCTATGTTAATCTACAATTGGTCTTATGTTAATGTGTCTAATGGAAAAGATGCACACATATAAAAATAATAATAAATGGAGGCCAAAAAAATACTAACCCTAACCATATTTTTTGAGGACAGAAACAAGATTCAACTAAAATTGCTCCTATGGTAACGGGTATAAGGCCAAAGATGGAAAAAGATAAACTCACTCACATGCCAAGCAAGGGCTTGTCCAAAAATACGCACATTATGTGAAAGGTGGACAACGAGAAAAAGAAAATCATGCAACATATTGATGCAAGACAAGCAGTCTATGTAATAGTTGTAAGAGCTATTAGGATGATACTTAAGAATCAGATGTATGTCGTTCTCCAACGTTTTCCTTATAGTTCTTTTACAATTTTCCTATTTTTCTATAATATTTAATGCCAAATAATGGAGATCAAATTTACAATATATGCATGTATATATGTATGTGTATATATATATATATATACATATATACATATATATACATATGTAGACACATATATATACTTTGTGCATCTTTGGTGTTATACACATTTTGTACAATTAGTCCCTTGGTATCTTTCTAATTCATCTAACTTCAAATCCTTACAAAGATGATGGTATAGATTGTGAGCAACTGCATAATTTATTCTTGTGTTTGCATATATACATTTGCACATTGATTGAGCTGCCATGGTTTTGATTTCACTTTGGTGCCCATGATCTTTGTAGTCTGCTAGCAAATAGAGTAATTGTATAAAAGGAGCTGCATTATCTAGCATTCAGTATTATAGAGAAATGGGGCAATTGTAACAGAGCTATTAGTAAAACATACATACATATACTTATGCATATATACATATAGATATACACATGTATATATATACATACATACGTACATGTATATATACATATGTACATATATATATATATATATATATATATATATATATATATAGACTTAATCGAGAATCCAAGCTACATTAGTTTTATTCTAATACCTCTTTTACAATTTCTCTATTTCTCTATAATATTTAGTGTGAGGTGATGCAACTCAAATTTTCAATGAAGTTTGTGGGGTTATACTCTTTTTTACATAGGTGTTTTGCATAGATGATTAGTTTATTGTTGATGTCTTCTTGTTATATGTTTCTATCTTTGATGTTATACCCATTTTGGAGACTTCAAAGAGATTATTGCTCTTTGCAAGTGTAGGAACTATAGTTAAATCTTCTTTCTTCTATGAGAAATTGTAAAAGAGCTATTACATGAAAAATCCTATTCACGGCTTGGTTAACAGAAATCCTGTCAGAAACTTCAAACAAATAACAAACACTTTGCATATCTATATATATGTAATCACTCCTATGTTAATCTCCAATTTTGCCCATGTTAATGCATCTAACAACAAAGACACATATAGAAAACTAAAACAATAAATGGAGCATAATAAAATTACTAACTCTAACCATATCTTTTGATGAATGAAACAAGATATAGCTACAATTGCTCCTATGGTAATGGGTATAAGGCCAAAGATGCACAAAGATAACTACAAACAATAAACCAAGAATAGAAAAACTACAGACCCTGAACTTTTTTTTAACAAAACAAAGAAGATTTAAATACAATTTCTCCATCCATACAAAACTATAACGCCAAACATCCATGGAAAACAACTTACAGATTCCAAAAAAAAATAATTTTAACATAAACAATAAATAAACCATTTATACAAAACACCCAAGTAAAACGACCTACAGATTGTGCAGAATGTCAGTTTTAAAACCCTTCAATCTACCATAAAACGGAGCCAAAGCCAATGATTTTTATAATAGTCTGCTATCAAACAAACTAGGGAACTGCAGACGATGATTTTTAGAATAGTCCACTATGAAACCAACACCACAATGGCTCTTTCAACAATGCAATTTAATCAATATACTTGCTCATACATTACAAAAAATCCAAGCTACATTGGCTGGAATTAAATATTATAGAGAAATAGAGAAATTTTAAAAAAACTATTACACGAAAAAATCCTATTCACGGCTTGGCTGATAAAAATCTCATCGAAAACTTCAAACAAATAACAAACCCTCTACATATCCATATATATACAATCACTCCTATCTTAATCGGCAACTGGGCAATAAAATTACCAACCCTAACCATATTTTTGATGGAAGAAATTTTACTACAATTGCTCCTATGGTAATGGGTATAAGGCCAAAGATGTACAGAGATAACTACAAACAATAAACCAGGAACAAAAAAATTACAAACCCTAACCATATTTTTTGATGAAACAAAAAAGATTTAACTACAATTTCTCCATCCACAAAAAACCATAATGCCAGACATCCATACAGAACAACTTACATATTCTAGATAACAACAATTTTAACATAAACAATAAAGAAACAATTTATACAAAACACCCATGTAAAATGACTTACAGATTGCAGAGAATGATAGTTTTAAAAGCGTCCAATCTACCACAAAAAGCAACGGAAGCCAACAATTTTTACAATAGTCTCCTATCAAACAAACTAGGGAACCATAGGCGACGATTTTTAGAATAGTCTGCTATCAAACCAACACCACAATGGCTCTTTCAACAATGCAACTTAATCAATATAATTCCTTTCACATTACACAACACATCAGTATTGAAACCCTTAGACCTACTATCAAAACGAACAATAAGCAGAGAGCAAAAGACATAAACAATAAATTAATCATTTATGCAAAATACCCATGCAAAATGACTTACAGATTCCGCAACACAATAGTTTTAAAACCATCCAACCTGCTAAAAAATGAAGCCAAACGCCACAAATTTAACAATTTAGTCTGCTATCAAACCAACACCACAATGACTCTTTTGACAATACAACTTCATAAAAGTATACTTTCCCACATGCCAACATTGAATATTGCATTTACTTCATCTACCACCATAGTACAATGACAGGATGCATTGATGCTCGTGCCAACAAACACTTACCATTCACCTTCCCCGTATCTAGGACACCATTCTCCACCACCACCAACCCACGTAATTACCAAGGTTCACATCACCACAAAAAAACCTAGTGACCTCCTCGTCGGCCAGGACACCCCTGGCGCCAAAAAATCCAATTCATGTTTGGGATAATGAAAATCCCGATGGAAACTTCAAACAAAATAGCCTATCAGCTAATAAAGTTCTACTTACCAATCCCACTTGTGCACTCTAAATCATAGTTATCTGATTAAAGCAATTTAACTCTTTACTTGAAAGAGAACCATGGCCAAACAACACAATCATAGGAAAGCTGCAATGAAAAATTCAAACATCCTTGATATATTGAATTCATATGATTAAAAGTTTACCAATTTGGAGACTTCATGACAGTAATATATTTATGTTCAAATCAGCTAACATTTGCTCATAAAACCCAGCTATTACAATTTACATACTTAGTTTATGACTCATACTCAACACTATTCTACCTTACTTCCTAATTCATAAATTCATAACCTGTAAAAAATGAGAAAGAATGAGAATAAGAAGAAGAAAAAGAAGCCCTAAAAACTATCAACAATTGACACCTAGATCCTTCATCTTTCATTGATCAATAACTACCTCTCAACACTTGAAGAATCTTGAACCTACACTTTGATTCATGCATCTTGCATTCACTTGCTCTCAAATAGAAAATTATTCCCATCATGATGAGCCACCATTCATCTATGCCTTGTTGTTGAAAATATCTTTTCCATTGTCAAAGCCCTTCACTCTAAAATTTATGCTGACTGTGAAAAATCTTCACCCATTTGTTTTTCCCTAAGGTTAAAAATTTACTCCTCCATTTTACCCTATATTGGAAGATTATTTGCTTCTTGCTGCAAATGTTATTTGTTTCTCTGTGAAAATTTTTAACTTACTTTTTCCTTGTTGCATTTTACATCTTCACTTCAACAAATAAATTTTTCTACTCTTTATAATAGAGGCTTTCAACTTTGTTACTTGGAAAAATAACAAAATTTACGTGTGCACTATTAATATTTTCCTAGCAACATTTTACACTTTACTGGGACAAAATAAAAATACATTACTCGCACCATTACATTGAATTATTCTCCCCTAAACCTTTTTACTTTATATTTAAAAGACTTAGCTTTTAAATAATGAGAGCCCTAGATCATTTTATCGGGCTTTTAAATTATATTCACCCACACCCTTATATTTTAAGAAAAAACTTCACCAATGCTTTTTACTTATATTTAAAATTTTCTTGGGCCCACCATGGCCACTCCCCACGTCCCTACTACTTTCTTCTTACAACAGCATGGACACCAAGTTGGAATTTGATGGTCTATTTGACCATTTTTTCAATTTTAGACTGTATAGTTTGACTTGCTATATTTTTATTAAACCATAAAAAAATATTATAGAAAAAATATAATATAATATTTTAATTTATAATATATATCATTTAATAATTTTTTATTATAAAAAGATAAATTAATTTAGAATAGAATATAACTTTTTCAAATATTTTTTAATATGAATTTAGAAACTTTTACATTTTTACTAATAGTTATCATTTTTTATATTAATATATATATATATATATGATTTATAATATTATTATAAAAATATTTATTAATTTAGAATCTTTTCAAAATAGAATATAATTATTTTTAATTTTTAGAATATATTTTAACAAGATTTGTTTTTAATATGAACTTAAAAACTTTTATTAATTATTAATTATAACAGTAGAATTTTATATTTATTATTAATAATTATCGTTGTTTTCTAGCTTTTCAAGATATTGCATTTATAAAAGATTTTATATAAAATTTCATAAATTATTATTTTTTGACAATTTATATTTTTCTTAAAATGAAAATGAAAGGCATTTAAATGACCAAATCATCATAACATTTGCATATGACAGGTAGGGGTGACTGTCAAATTCTAGGATGATGGAGACCCACGGACTAGTAGGCAAACACTTTATAAAGCCCAAAATAAAATATTTGCACTGCAAAGGAAGGCTTCATAAAATAATTTTAAAAATATTAAAACCTTTCATAAACTCCTCCCTGCTTCCTCGTCATCCTCTGCGGATGTCACCATTTGTTCCCATGGGAAAGCGAGGAAAGCTTCCTATTAATATGTTTATCATAACTGGGTCATTTTTTATATTGCAGGGACGTTTTTAATGAATTTTTGGCATTACTAGATACTCAAAAACATCTGAATCTTTGTTAAAAAATCTTCCAATGTATTAGGAATGGTTCAAGCATCTTTCTGGAGGTTGCATTAACATTTCCTAGCTTGGAAATGTCTTTAAAAATCAACTCAAAGACAAAAAAAGTGATTAAACTCACTTTTAGCTCCCTCCACAATGAAAATCCCCTCCACATAGCAATGAAACACATTTTGCAATCCACAAATAGATCCAAAGTAATAATCTCATGCCATCTTCAAACTAGCAAGATCTCCCTCAAGCGGTTAAGCTCTATCTACAAGGGACTAGGCTTTGATACCAATTGTTGAACAATCTAGATAACTGAGAGGGGGGTTGAATTAGTTATCCTAAAACAATTTTCTTTTAATTAATCTAGAGCAAGCTTAAATCAATCATATAATAATCAAACAGATATGAACATGAAAGAACATAACAACACCATGTACAATGAACACAAGAAATTACAAGGAAACCCAAGAAGGGAAAAACCACGGAGAATGTGAATTTTCAATTATAAAACATCAGTTAAGGTGACACCGATTAAGGTGATTTTTACAAAGGCTGACTGCCAAAATGTTCATTACAGGAAAGGCTCACTGCTAGTGGGCTTACTACCCAACAACAATAATTGATTACTAAAAAGTCTCATTGATAGAACATGAATTGATGAAGCTGCATCTATATATTTATGAAGTTAGTTCTAGTTTAAAACACAATATCTTTCTGCAGCAGATCCAGTCAAGAATCTTTTGCACACCTTCCTTGCATAGTCTCTGCACTATTGATTACTTCTTCCTGACACTTGCCTTTTGCTTCCTTTTCTATTTCTTGTCGCATAGTCCTTCACACCCCTTTTTGTTCACACACACTACTTCTTCTTCTTCTTGTTTGGAACCAAAGAGATGTTTAATATATATGTACCTGTAGAACAAAATAAGTTTTCCTAACAAAACATGTTGGCTTGAAGAACAACCTTGAAATACCTTATGCAAAACATGTCAGCTTGAAGAACAACCTTGAAATATTCAATAAGGCTTGGCATGCAAGAATCAAACCAAAAAGATTGGCCACACATAAAGATCTTCTTACCACATTACCAAGGGACCCATAAATAGGTCATACATAAGATTGGTTCATCACATAATTATCAAAAGATAGAAAATTTTGAATTCCATGAAATATATTCTGGAGCCGATGGGAATGCCACAACCAAGACCAAATCTTGATTATCATCAATTTCAATACCAATTGGAGAATCACAATTAGACATTCCAAAACTTGTAACATGCTACATGAATGTCTGGATAGCAAGGATACAAAAAATAAGCTTTTAGCACAACAACCAACATCAAAAGGTTATACTTCATTATCCCACACCAATTTACTTCCATAGATGTCCCAAAAAGTACTGCCATATTCGGATCAAGAATAATATCCACATTAAATCACACAATAGGATAGATCATTTTTTTATATCATCTGGAGCACAACCTTCCGGATCCCAGGTTTTGACATCAATGACAACAATGCTAAGCCATTTCAACAACTTCTCAACACAAGAAACTACTCATGGTCTTGGTTATTGTCCTTTCATAGAAATCAACCCATCAAACAAGCCTTCACTTAATATCAACACTATTACAAAAGATTCCTTGAAAGAGACAAAAGAAATAAGGAAATCTTTTCTTAATTTCAATGTCATCATGCAAAACCCTGATGATTTAAATTTATTAGATTTTACACCCTCTTGTAAAGGAGATAACCAATCTAAAGAGTCTTGCATAAGTATGACATCTTGTACTAAGCAAGAGATATATTTGTGACATAATAAAGGAATATCTTCCATTGATCAAGAGGCTATCTTGTCAAGACTCCTCCAAGATCACTTGATATCCCTTCCTCCAAGAACATGAAATAAAGTTTACTAAAAACATTCATTTTTTGCATATCATAGAGTTTGTGGTCATGCTACTAATGAATGCAAGGCTTTAAACAATAAAATTCAACATCTCAAGGAATGTGGTGCTCTTCCTTGTGTTGAAGCACCTGATTCCTCTAACTGATACTTACTTTCATCCTATTCAGCTCACCCTTGTCTTGCACTAAGTGGGGGCAAGGGGTTAGTTAGCCTTGTCCTCGTATGTCACTTTTCGTTACCTCTTTCGTTTACTTGATCACCTTTCATGTACATATAAGATCAAGCTTGGGATGTGGAAGACACACTTTAAGTTGGCTCACATGTGCATTACTATATTTTTCATGATGTAGCTTATTCAAAACATATAACTTGTCATACGGCTTTCCGAATAAGCTCTCATCTCTTCTTATACTTTAAAGAAATTGCTGACAGCAGTGGTCCTAGCAACCACTTTAAAGTGGGGCCATACATTGACACTCATATTTCATTGTTTGATTTTCTTTCTTCTTGCAATGCATCCTTTTGATGGTGCTATCATTGGGTTTGATTCCCTCCAAGAGCATGATATTTCTTTGACTTTTCTTCTCTTGGAAACATTAGGCACGATGTTCCCTAAGAAGAGACCTTGCACAAATTAAGCAAAAGCCCTTTGGACAAATCTTACACTATTTTGCATTTACAATGTCTATTATTTTCAAGCATATGAAGTTTTTCTTGCCTCATGGAGCTCAAGGATTATTTTTGTGTGGTACCTTATTAAAGTTATCAAAGGTATAACTTTGGTATGGTTAAGCAGGAATCCCAATCTATGGCACGACTTTCCCCATAGCCATTTGTGTGTGTGTGTGTGAGTGCATACCAGCTAAGAGTGTACATGTTTCTCATCTTTTATGACTTCTCGCTTGGCGGACAACCCAGAGTTTTGTCACCTCAGAGTGAGTATGCATTTTTGGAAAAGCAACCTAGATCTGATCAACATCATGTTGGAAAAACAATCAAAGCTTGATTTTCCTTTTTATTTTTGTGTATTTTTGTTGTTTTCATTGCATGATCATATATCTTGTTCTGTTTCAAATAATACACCATGTGCGTGTCCTGTTGTGCTTATGTCAGTTTGACTTAGGCTTTTGGATCCTAGGAGCTTGACTGCCTCCTTGATCTTTGTTATCCTAGACCATCCGCATTGGTACAATTGGACCCCTCTTGAATATGTACTTTTCTGTGAGTTTGAAGTAAGTTCATCCTCTCACTAAGGTGGGGGCTAAATGTAGTGTCAAAAAATGGTTCCATTGACATTTTCACGCTTGATATATAGGAATAATTAATGATAAATTGGATTTAATGTCACCTTGGTCTAGTGTTGTGAGGTGTTTTACACATCCACATAAGGTCTTGGGCCCTTTTTAAGTTGAATTAACTTAACTCTGCCTTAATATAATGTTGTAAAATGTATTTATTTACACTTTCACATTAAATTTAAGGGTCTTGTAAACTAAATCGGACCTAATCTAGTGTTGTAATGTGTTTTACACATTCACATGATATTTAGGACCCTTCTAAGCTAAATAAACTCAATTTTGAACCTTCCATCAACCTTGAAAACCCTAACTTGGCATTGTTTCACAATTTCTTTATATTCTTCTTGTAGCATATCAAACAGTGAATTTTCTTCATATCTTTCAAAAGAAGTTTCACACCCACAAAATAATTGACATTATAGATACCCTTTATGTCATTCTTTAACATATCTAATTTGTCCAAACACTTGTTTTGGAACTTCACCTTCTTATTTTGATTGCTACATAGAAATGAGGCTCAATTAGCCTTGTTTCTCAAAGCACCTTCAATAAAAACCTTTCCCCAAACTCAAACTTCCACTTTAGGAATATAACCAGATTACAAAAGGTCTAAATCAACATTTTTTTAAAATGAAACTCCCACAAACTCATCAGACCACAAAACCCTTATGTAGGCCTATTTAGGCTTATCACATAGGGGTTTATTGAAACTAAAAACTCCAAGCCTCCACTCTACAAACCAACACTTAAAACACATGAAATATGACCTGCACAAACATTTCCCACCTTTACAAGTCCATTCCCAAAAAAAATTGAACAAACCCTAATCTCTAGCCATCCATTCATGCCTAAAACCCATGAAATTTCATCTAGGGCATCACTCAAACTTCACTTATATGCCTTCCTCACCCCTGCAAAACACATAAACATGAAGCCTACATTTAAATATTCCATTACACCAAGTTAGAACATTTTTCACCAAGTGGAATGGCTTACAATTCCATTTTATGCAATGAAACCCTCAAATTTAGGGTTTCCAAGGTAGTTTCAGTAAAATGCTTCAAAATCTCAAAAAACTTAACCAAATCAGACAAAATAAATTGGAAATGAAATAAAATTCACCCAAGAATCTACTCCAATTCAACTTAGATCATTAGCAACCTGTACGAGGTTGTACAAACCTCTGTAGCAGCAAAATTCAAAGAAAAACACAGGAAACTTGCACTTGTATTATTCAAAGTTCAAAACTACTTTAGCCAACCTCTTCCACAATGTACCCAAAGGGTTTTAAAAGCATTTAACATCATATCCCATCGGTTCCAACTAATTTCTGAACTACTTGATTGTTAGACTTCCAAAACATGACAAAAATGCAAAATTGCATTACACTTTTTGCAATATTTGCAACAAAATGACAACTTGAACCAAAAATGACCCCATGAGACCCAAGTACATAGAAAATGGTCTATTATGACCTAATTACACCAAACAAGACTCAACAACACCAAAGACTCAACATTAGATCAAAATTGCACAATTTGACAAGGTGCCCTTGCACCATACACCTGGATAGAAAAAGGACTCAAGTCCCCTTGAGGACTTTGTTACAAAAAAAAACATGTTTCATTTGATCCTTCAATGATCTCCAAGTTGTATCTCCATTTTTTGATCCATTCCAATGAGTCAAGTATTAAAAACATGTGTTGTTTCTTGCCTTTAACTGATTATTTCCTTGAAAATGCTGCTCTTCACTTGATGTGTGATCTTTGAGTGCTATTTCCTCCGGGAATATTGTCACATTTGCCCCTATACCTGCCAAATTACCTTTCCCATTCTTGAATTGAAGTGTCTTCATCTTCATTCCCTTTGTGTGCTTAGATTTGTTCACATTTCTTTATATCTCATCTTTCACCTCTTCCTCTTGTCGTGGTTCACCTACAACTGCTACTTCATCAGACCTATGAGCCTCTAACATAAAATGAATGAGTTAGCCAATATATCCTTTTGAAAACAAGGAGTGGAACACCTCCTTTACCTTCCTAGCAACATACTCCTAAACTCATCTTGAATCTTCAAGATCAATTCATCCTTGACCTTCTCCATATCAAATGTTGTCATTAACTCAATATGATGTCCTTCCAAAGATAAATCATATTTCATACTTGTAGTCTCAACATTCCCGTGCTTTGAAATGGCTACAAGATTAATGTCTTCTTGCTTTACTTTTATGAATTATTTTCCCTCCAAAATTGAATTATCTTTCAAATCTAATGTTTTAGCATCTCCCTGCTTGATAGTGGCTGCAATTGTCATGTTTTCTCCTTTCTCTACTTTGGTGAATTCCTTTCTTCATGTGGTATCTTTTCTAACTTATTTTTTTCAACCATTTCTATAGACACCATGTTATCTATGCTTCCAGAGTCTATTACTACTTTACATACCTTTCCCATAAACTTGCAAGTGGTCTTGAAAAGTGTTCTTCTTTGTTGTGGCTCCTTCTCCTTTGATGCTTTGAGTTGTGTTCTTATAACCATTAGAGATTCTCCACCTTTAGGAGCAACATATTGCATTGGAGAGTTTACACTCTCATCTTCATCTTCTTGCACCAGTTGAACTCTCTTTTCACCACCATGTGAACTAGAAGGTTGTTTGTCCTTGCACTGCCATGCTTGGTGGCCAAACTAATTGCAATGATAACTCCTTCTAGAGAAGGTATTTGAACCTCTACATTGTCCACCAAATCTTCCTCTAAAACCTAGTCCACTGCCTCTAAAGCCACCTCTTTGATCAAAAACTTATTCTTTACTTTTACTTGCATCTTCTTCTTCCTCGTAGCATTGATTTGAACCTCTTCCTCTATTAGTGTTGCCTCTACCTCTACCTTGTATTTATTTCCTTCTTTTTAACTTTTCTTCTACCCTAGTAGCCAATTGAAAACATTCTTCAACCATCCTAGGATTAAGCAAGACTCAATTCATCATGATTATTGAACCTTAAACCATTCATATACCTTGCTATCTTTTCAGTTTCATCCTCAACATGACTAGTTCTAATGCTAAACTTATGGAACTCCTCTTTGTAGGCCACGACATCCCTCTCCTTCTGCTTGAGATTCTATAACTTCCTAAATGTCTAAATTGTATGATCACCTAGCAAGAATTGACTCTTAATATTTGACACCATCCTATCCCATGAACGTATTTTTGCTTTGCCATTTTTCACTCTTTCTTCTTGTAGATAGGTCCATTAGGTTAGGGCAGGGCTTTGAATGTTTTCTTTGCAAACTTTTCCTTCTGATCATCTGCTACCTCCTTGTATTCAAAGTAATTGTCTAGTGCATCAATCCAATCTAACACTTCTTCAACAACTAACTTTCCTCCATACATTGGAAAATCTATTTTCACCTCAAAAGCATCTCCTCTGATAGCCTTCAACATTTTCACCATAATTCTTTCATCAGATTCCAACTCATCATCGCGTTGGACTCTTCTTGTAGGGTTTTCATTCTCACCCTCTTCCTCTTCCTCTCGGTCACTTTCCTCTATAGTGGCCTTTCCTCTCCTTTGATTTGTTTCCAATGTTGCAAGTCTAGACAAAACTACTTCTTGAGACTCTTTGATCATCCTTATCTCTCTAGCGATGACTGCACTACCTTAGGAGGCATCTTTTCCTGCAATTTGCAACTTTTCCCTTTTCCAAACTTCAACCTCTTTCCTTGAAAAGATCAAAACCTATACTCTGATACCAATTTTATGCAGAGCAGGGAGGAGATCTTCAAAAAATCATAATTCAATCTATTTTGAACCATCCATCAACTTGAAAATCCTAACTTGGCGTTGTTTCACAGTTTCTTCATATTCTTCTTGTAGCATATCAAACAGTGAATTTTCTTCATATCTTTCAAAAT
Source organism: Sequoia sempervirens (assembly GCA_007258455.2). Taxonomy (NCBI): domain Eukaryota; kingdom Viridiplantae; phylum Streptophyta; class Pinopsida; order Cupressales; family Cupressaceae; genus Sequoia; species Sequoia sempervirens. The sequence continues at coordinate 151,050 of VDFB02011161.1, forward strand.
AAGTTTCACACCCTTAAAAGAATCAACATTATAGATACCCTTTATGGTATTCTTTAACATATATAATTTTTACATACACTTGTTTTGGAACGTCACCTTCTTATTTTGACTGCGACGTTGAAATGAGGCTTAATTAGCCCTATTTCTCAAAGAACCTTCAATAAAAAATTTTCCCTAAAAGCCTTACGTAGGCCTATTTAGGCTTGTCACACAGGGGTTTATTGAAACTACAAACTCCAAGCCTCCACTCTGCAAACCAACACTTCAAACACATAAAATAAGACCTACAATTTAATCTTTCCCACCTTTACAAGTCCATTCCCAAAAACTTTTGAACAAACCCTAACCTCTAGCCATCCATTCATGCCTAAAACCCATGAAATTTCATATAGGGCATCACTCAAACTTCACCTATCTACCTTCCCTACCCCTAAAAAACACATAAATAAAAATTCTACATCTATATCTTCCATTCCACCAAGTTAGAATGTTTTTCCTTAGGTGGAATGGCTTACAATTCCATTTTATGCAATCAAACCCTCAAATTTAGGGTTTCCTAAGCAATTTTAGTAAAATGCTTCTAAATCTCATAAAACTCAATGAAACCAGACAAAATCAATTGAAAATTAAAGTATATTCACCCAAGCATATATTCCAATTCAATTTCTAAGATCATTAGCAAAATGTATGGGGTTGTACAAACCTCTATAATAACAAAATTCAAAGAAAAAAGCAGGAAACTTGCACTTGTATTATTCAAAGTTCAAAACTACTTTAGCCAACCCCTTCCACAATGTACCCAAAGGATATTAAAATAATTGCACATCATATCCCATCGGTTCCAACTAATTTTTGAACTACTTGACAAATACACTTCCAAAACATGACAAAAATGCAAAATTGCATTACACTTTTTGCAATATTTGCAAAAAATGACAACTTGAACCAAAACTGACCCCATGAGACCCATGTACATATAAAATGGTCTATTGTGATCTTATTATACCAAAAAAGACTCAACAATATGAAAGACTCAACATTAGACCAAAATTGCACAATTTGAAAAGGTGCCCCTACACCAGTGGGACCTATTTGCCACCTTGGGTGAATGAGTCCAATCTAGGTGGGACTCATTCGCCCAGGATAGCGAATGAGTCCCATTTGGGCTATTTTTAAGGATTTGATTAGGAAAAGTTGGTTTTTAAATCAAATTTCTCCTATGTCGGCCTTGGGGATGAAATTAATGGTCATGTGAATGGATTTCCTATATAAATGAGCTCTCAAATCATTATTTCATCTTACATTCATGAGATCAAGCCAAGAAAGCAAGAGCTAAGCATTTCAAGTCTTCACAAGGTCATCAAGATAGCTTTCAAGATCACTACTAAGGCATTCAAGGGCAAGCTTCTTCATCTATTGTTGCAGCAATTCAAGATCCATCATCATAGAAAGGTTCTAATTGCATTACTTCATATTCATGCTTCATTATCTTATTTCATCATTTGGTTTTATTAGCTAAAAGGGGTTTCACCAAGGCAAACTCCCATTCCCTAACAATTCAACAAGTTTTTCTCTCTCTATTTGTGTGATTGCAGATCTAGGTACTTTGAAGACTTGAAGGCTAATCAAGATTAGATTTCAAGCTTGTCTCTCCATTTGCAAGGTCCAAATATTCACTAAAAGGTCATCTACAGCCCCAAAACTAGAGTTTCAAATCTGAGAACCTGTTGGAACAAAAAGAGAAAATCAAGAGTTGTAGATCAAAACTTTGAAATTCCAAAAAATCCAAGCTGGACTCATTTTCCAAAAGTGGCGAATGAGTCCCACATCAAGTTTGTTGTAGAGATATTTGCAGTTTGGATACCCATTTGCCTGAAACTTGTTCTTGTGCAAAAATCCAAAACTGGGATTGATTCACCCAAAATGGTGAATGAGTCCCACCAAGCCTAAAAAGCAATAATTTTAGGATTTCAGAACTCCATTCCATCTCTCTCTAGATTCTAGGTGCACACTTTAAGTTTCATAGCTTTCTATTTTGTTTCATGGTCATTTCTAGGTCATTCATTGACACATTGCATTAAACTAGCATGCATTTCATCCTTTATTGCATTGTCTTTCTAAGTCTAAACTTAGTGGTGAACCCCTCGTCTAATATGAAATCATAACCTAGGATACCCTATTGTCAGATCTCTTGCCTCTATTATTGGGGTGAGATCTCTAGGGTCATCCGTGAATTAACTTATAATATGGAGTATGTATAGAGTAATAATTGTCTAAAATAGTGGTGCCTAAAAATAGGCATGCAACCACTTAATTCAGATCTAGATAAAAAAATCAAGTGGTTGGCTAATAATAGAACATGGATAAAAATAGACACATAACTCCTTAACACTAATAAGTAGGATCAATTCCTCGACTAACACCCCCTCTTAAGCATAGCTTAGGTGGGCTCAAATAAAATTGAGTCCTAACAACTAGGCTTGATGAGATACTCAACTACAATGCAATCTCTCTTAAAGTGGAAAAAGGGGAAAAAAACCAATGAGAAAAAAATTACCCAAAAGAGAGAAAAGAAGATGAAGAGTACTATAAGAACCCCAAAAGATGAAGCTGCTTTTAAATTATATCATACCTTAAGAAGACCTTGTAGATGAATGCAATTTCTCTTAGTAAAAGGCTTGATGAAAATGTCAACTATCTGCTTTGAAGACTAGAAATAGACTAAGTTGACAATTTTACCATGAATAAGCTCTTGAATGTGATTTTCATGTGAACCTCTATTTGTCTGGTCCACTGGTGCTATACTAGATTCATGCATATTTGGATAGTGCTCTTCTTGTCACAATGGATTATTATAGGCTACTTGTTATTGAATGAAAAAATTGGTGAGAATTCCCTAAAGCAAAAAAGCCTTAGTAGCTACATTAACAAATCTCATGTACTCTACCTCAATGGATGATAAAGCAATAAAATTTTTCTTTATGCTAGAAAAAATGATAGGACAAAAAACTAATGATAAATTATAAGCAAAAGTATACTTGTGATTCTATTTATCACCAACCCAACATAAACTTGTGTATCCAACCAAGTTGGCCTCTATGTCAACTCTGTAATGAATCCCAAATGTGAGAGTACCTTGAAGGTAGTGAATGATCCTCTCATTTTCTTTCCAATGTAGCTCATGAGGTTCTTGTATAAATCTTGATACCATGCCTACTGTATATAAATTTTCAAGCATGGTATGATTTAGATAGATGAGATTGGCAATAATTTTTTGATACAAGGTAGCATCATCCAATGGTGTAGTATAGTTATTCTCAAGCTTGAATCCAAATAGAATGGATTTAGAGAAATATTATAATTAGTCATCTAAAATTGAGCAAGTAGATCAAGAGTGTGCTTGGGTTGTGCAAGGGTGATTCTTGAATTAGACTATGAAATCTCAATATCAAGGAAGTAGTGTAATAAACTGAAGTCTATCACACATCAAATGTATCTTGTGGAACTAAATTTACTATTGTAATAGTAGATGAAGAGCTCGTAAAGACTAAAAGATCAACGAAAAAAAGTAATAGTATCAATAGTGAACCATCTTTCCACAAGAGATATATTAATATATTAATTACATCAAGAGAAACTTAAATATAGGAGGAAATAATTGATCTTGGCATACCAAGATCAAGGGGTCTATTTGAGTATATAGATGAATTTCCTAAGTCTAAAAGCTAAGAATGAATCTTGAAGAAACCTTGGTGGTTATTCCATGTAGATATCCTCATCAAGGTATCTATGAAGAAAATCACCCTTCACATCCATTTGGTGCACATTCAAACCATGTGTGGCAACAAAAAAAGTGTGAGTTAGATTGAAGTCATATTAGCGATGAGTGCTAAGGTCTCTACGTGGTCAATGCAAACAACTTGTGAGAAACCATTGACAACCAAACGTGCCTTGTATTTATCAACCAATCCACTTATAGCAAAATTATTTCAATATCCACCTACATCAAACTACCTTCCTTCCCTTATAAAAATAATTTAAATCTTGTGTGGTTTCTCATTAAGGAATCATATTCCTCATTTATAACACTATCCCACTTAGGCATGTTTGATTCCTCTCAAAAATTTTATGGATCAAAGGTTGAGAAAAAGTAAGAGTGTGGCCCACTTTGATAGTATGAACATGTGTGTATACCATATGTTGGATTAACAACCCAAGTAGTTTCACTCTAAAATTTATATCCAGCCCAAAGAGGGTAAAAAGTGGGCAAGTCAATTGCTAAAATATCATCCATTCAAACATTTGTACAAGAAAATGAAGATGACTCCCTATCAATATCTTCACTATTAGAACTAGAAGAACAAGAATAATCTACCTTAGTATTTTATTCTAGATGGTTTAAGTCATTAGAAGAATCATAAAATCCAAGTGAATCCAAAATAGGAGAAATTTCAAGTACATAGTTGATAAGACTCTCCTATAACATAACATTGATCTTAATGAACAACTCATGTGTGGTCAAATGGAATAGGTGATAACCTTTTACACCATTTGGACAGCCTACAAAGATGCAACCTTTGTCATGGAGTTGTTAGAAACCAAGATCACCTGCATGCAATCAATCACCTGTCACATGCAAAAGACATGCAGAACCAAAGAAGATGTTATGTAAACCTCAAAGTAAAAATGCATTATTGAGAATCAATTATTACAAAGAGATCAATTCTTATGAAGGAGATCAAGAAACCCTAAAAGGGAAACCCTAAATGAAACCCTAGTGTGCACACTTAATAATTAATCAATTATTAATGTGCCTAAGTTTAGCTTAAGTAACTAAAGGAATAAGTGACTTAATTAATTAACCAATATGATATAATTAATTAAGTAGAATAACTTATTACTCTAACACCCCCCCTTAAGATGAACTTAGGAAGAAGCTAAAACACTAGAAGAAGATGCATGAAAGCATGGATGGGTCTTGACAACAAAGGCCTGATCAGGTATCCATTTACAAATGCAAGAATGAGGTAGAGAAGGAAAACCCAGTGGGACAAAACCCCCCTACAATGAGATGACTATTGCAAAGAAGCACTAGAAGAACACTGTGGAGTAACACTGAAACTTGAAACTGGCAAGAAAGGAAAGATACTTCTATTTACTACTGAAACCAGATGAGAGTCACTGATTAACTCAAGGAATCATGATAAAGCAATAGTAGACTCGATGCCACAAAACACTCAAAAACTCCAAATGGAAACAACCCTGGAATCTATGAAGCAACAACCAATTATTGAATGATGTATTATTGAAAACGAAGTGTAAAGATGCAAGATGCACCCTTCCAACTGCCAAAACATCCAAGTAATCTCCAAACAACCCATCAGGCCAAATCTGGACTAAGCGATCAACCTGGGATAGATACATAAAAAGTGCATGGACAAAAACATAGAGCTCCTTAATATCTTTCCAATGCCGCAAAAATAGCAAAAATTAGAGATTGTGGCAAAAAGTTATGAGCTCGGGAGTCCAAAATAAACATATAACTTCAAAAAGAAATAAATGTATATAAACATTAAAATACTAAAAACTAAATAGCATCACTAGAAAGTTCTCAGAACCAGCTTTCCGGCGATATCTCATTTTCCCGATTTTGATACCGTATGCCCAAGTTATGACCTAAAGAAAAAAATTGCTCCTTTAGGAAAAATTAGGGCTAGGAGGGGCAAAGAGGGCCAGCCGTACATATGATGTCATGCTGATGTCAGCAAAATGGGAGCTTAAATTTGACGGCCATCTGACCGTTGGTGCAAAAAAATGCACCCTACAAAAATTTGATAGCCATCTAAGATGGGCCTCTACGGAGAATATGTGAGGGAATATTCTGTATGCCAACGGATTTTTGTCAGCTATCGGTGGATTCTGAAGACTGTCGATGAATTCTGAAGACTATCGGAGGAAGGTGGTGGTCACCGAAACTAGGAGTGGCTACCAGCAAGGGGTTGGAATGGGCTCGCAGGAAAAATTGCATCCGCCAAAGTTTTGAAGAATGCCCGCCAGTGGTAGGGCCCTGCCCTGCCAGCGGTGGCGTACAGGCCTGCCACGGCAGGGTACGGGGTACCCTCTGCTGCAGGCATTAATGCCTATCAACCCCTTTCAAAAAAAACTTTTTGCATAATTTTTAATCATTGTTTTTAATAAAAAAGATTTCCTTCTATTTTTTTTAGTTTTGATTTAAAAAAATTAATAATAATTTTTTTTACATGTAGGAAAATATATTTAAAAAAACCTGATATTTTTTTTCAAAGATCGTGCACAGGGACGATACAGAGGCTGTATGGACAAATTTTTTTTTTGCCTCACAAACAGCCAATGCCGAATATAGGCTATTTATATGTCATTTTTCATCTCTTGAATGCTTTGGATCTGATGGCGAGGTCTGATCTGCCTGAAAATGCACCAGAAGCTTTGCAACTCCTAGATCTTGCAAAAAAGATGCATGTGGAAACCCTTGCATTAAAAACTCACTGAAAGGCCATATCCTCAGATCATGAACAGGCAACTATAGGTCTGGAGCTCTAATACCATGTTAGAAACCAAGATCACCTACATGCAATCAATCACCTGTCACATGCAAAAGACATGCAAAACCAAAGAAGATGTTTTGTAAACCTCAAAGTAAAAATGCATTATTGAGAATCAATTATTACAAAGATATCAATCCTTATGAAGGAGATCAAGAAACCCTAAAAGGGAAACCCTAAATGAAACCCTAGTGTGCACACTTAATAATTAATCAATTATTAATGTTCCTAAGTTTAGCTTAAGTAACTAAAGGAATAAGTGACTTAATTGATTAACCAATATGACACAATTAATTAAGTGGAATAACTTATTACTCTAACAGGAGTTATATTTCCTTACCGTTTTGCTTTGATATGTATACCATGTATGGAAATATGAAGATCCTAAAATGCACAATTGATAATTTTCTACATGTTCAAGCTTCAAAGGGAGTAATTTCATTCAAGGCTTTTTGAGGAACTCAATTTTAAATATAAAAATAATAGTTTATTTTTTTTTCCTAATGTTGTGGTGTAAGGCCCTTGGAGTGTATCATGCAAGTAGCCACCTCTTTTAAGGATATATTTGTGTGTTAAGAAACACCATTCTATTGGGGAATACAAGGAGATCCACATTGCAAGTATATCACTTATGTTGTAAGAAATTGCTCAAAACTTTTTGTTGGTGTAATTATATGTCTTGTACCTTGTTCTAGGTCATGATTACACCTTAGTTAAGTTTACTTAGGGACCACATAGGAGGTTGTTGGAGATTTTCCACTTTTGGTGGACTTGACATCTCATTATCACATCACTTCCACCTTTTGTGGACACATCATGTGATATCTCTCCACCTTTTGTGGAGATTATCACATTATCCTTTTCCACTTTAGATGGAGTGATAACTCTTCATTGTTGTCACATGTCATAAAATTATGACACTTTTCATAATCTTATGCCCTCCTATGTTCTCACCTTGGCTATATATCCAAGGGGTCTCCTATGCATTGTATTGTACTGCATCTCATATTATTGACATTGAATATAGTTTATTCTTGTCATATTCTATCTCTCTCTTTTGTGCTTTCTATTAGGCCTCTAGATCTTGGGTGGCTACCTTCATCGCCAATTCTTACATGGTATCAGAGCCATTGGAGCGTCTTTGGATCGTCATTTTGGAGAGATCTTGGTGCATTTGAAGAATGGTGTATTTTCAGATCTATGTTTCAGTAGCATTGTGGAGCATCCTATGCCAAATGTATGTCCACCATTGCGTTCGGGAGGCTGTTTTCAGTCAAGATTACCTTTTGTTTCGTCCAAATCGGATATCGGGAGCTCCAGATTTGAAAATTTCTTCAATTTGGGTATTTTTTTCAATTTTCTGAATTTTTCTATAGTTCTAAAAAAAAAATTATCTCAGAAAATTTCCAATTTTTCTATTTTCAGAAAAAAGAATATTAGTCAGAATTTTTTTTGAAATTTTTGAAAATTAAAACCCATTTAAAATGTATTGAGGTTTTTAATTTTTAATAAATAAAAAATTGTCTTGGATTTTTTTGATTTTATATAAATAAAAAAAAATCAAAATAAAAAAAATTGTATTGAAATTTTTATTTAAATAATAATAAAAAAAATATTTCGTACCCTGCGCAGGCAGGGTACTGCAGACAGTACCTGCCTGCGCAGGTACTGTACACGGCCAGCACCCGGCAGGCTACCGACATTTCCGCCATCGGCCGGCACAAAACAAAAATTCCGGTGACCAAATTCTGAAAACCAGCGGACAGGTTTCAATAGTACCAGGCCACTCTAACAAGCCCACGTGGCACAGTACCATTCGCCAGCAATCCTCCCAAGGCTCTGGAGCGCCTCGCCCGATGACGACCATTTCACAGAATATTCGGCCTAGGAGCATATTCTCTTTTGACGGGCCGTAGGCCATCAAATTTAAGCCACTGAAATGATGACGTCAGCATGACGTCGGCAGGGATTTAAAATTTTTTTGCCCCCCTCTCCAATGAAGTTTTTGAATTTGTAGTTCAACTTTGAAAGGCCATATCTTGCTCATTTTTGCTCCTTTTTTCAAGATTTTTTTTTTTTATTTGAGCTAATTTTTCATGTACTTCGTAGTGGTGTACTCAGTTTCTAATTTTGGTGGATAGATTTTCCATAATTTTCAATTTCTCAACACTGTACCTGTCTTGTCATCATTTCTGCAACTTCAAAGGCTTCGTTCAGGCTCATACGTACTCCTTTTCAAGTGCCTTTTTTTTGAAAGTGCATGATTTTTCGTCTACTTCTTGAATCTGTAATCAGTTTGAAGTGATCTTGAGTGGATTTTGTACTTTCAGCATATGGTCCTTTTTGGCCTATTTGGCACTTGTATTGCATAGATCTGAATTTAGGTCTTTGCTTATTTGTTCTAGTCTGTTATCAACCTCTTTATTGGTAAGTTGTAAATCAGAAATCATAAGCCCACTTAGCCAAGTTGCAAGTGGCCTATTGTACACTCACTACATTATAAAGTGCTGAAATCATCTATTTGTGGGGGGGTACTTCGATTGAGTGAATTTGGGGGGGTGTCTCTTGTGTGATTGTTCATATTTTCTCTCTTGTGCTCTTTCATTCCATCATGGGTTCATCTAAAGTTCCACTCTTAACTGCACATAATTATGGTACATGGAAAGTACGTGCATGGAGTAAACTAATGGAAAAAGGTTTAATTCACTACATTGATGGAACCATAACTGCACCTTCAGATCCTAAGGCAGATCCAACATCATTTATGGATTGGCTCACTAAAACTTCTATGGCATCGGGTACATTAAGGAAGTTCATTTCAGATGATCTCATTTTCCATGTTGATAAATGTGCTACAGCTAAGGAAGCTTGGGATAAACTTGCTGCTTTGTATGGTAAGGTTGATAAGGTTAAGGGATACAAACTTGAGCATGATCTCTTAAGCCTTGATCCCAAGGATTTTGATACAATTAAGGATTATGTCACTAAGGCAAATGAATTAAGAGCACAACTAAAAGATTGTGGTATTGAAAAAGAGGATGATCAATTGGTCTTCAACTTGTTAGACAAACTTCCAGTTGAGTATGTAGCCTTTGTTTCAAGTTTTCAAACTCAAAGATTGACAATTAGTAACTTCACAACACCATCTTTTGAGGCTCTCACAGATCTTTTGATTCTTGAGCAAAATAAATTGATGAAAATGGGTATTCTAAAGTCTTCAACTTTAAGAGCATTGGTGGTCAATCATGGAAACAATAAGCAAGGAAAAGGAAAGGACCAAAAGCAATCTTCGCCAAAGCCACAAGGAGAGAACAAACAATCCACTCCTCCACAACAAAGCTCAACTTCATCTTCTTCAAATAAGTACAACAATTCAAGCAAAAGGGAGCAACCAACATGTGCATATTGCAAAAGGATTGGTCATGATGAGCATCGTTGTCATGTTAAGCAAATTGATGAGTTGAAACACATCTTTAAGAAGAACAACGTCAACTTGCCAGCTGCATATCAAGAGAAGGAATCATCTCCTTCCACTTCTTCTAAGGGAAAAGGAACAACTCTCATGGCAACAACATCAAGCTCATCTCCTTCTTCTACATCATCTCAACATGATAAACATAAGGGGCAAGCAATTCTTGCTTTTGCAGATTCCAATTCAGATAGGTGGATCCTTGATTCAGGAGCTTCGCATCATATGACTTCATCCAAGGATATGTACTCTTCATTTGATTCTTATTCATCACCACCCATTTTGATGACCAACAACACTTCTTTGGCAATTTGTGGGAAGGGTTCTATTGATGTTGAAGGTGGAGCATTCAATGATATTCTATGTGTGCCTACTTTGTCAAGGAACATCCTTTCCATCTATCAGATTACTCATAGTGGTTCAGGAAAGAGTGTAGAGTTCACGCCAGATTCTATCATTGTTTGGGATTTGCATAGCAGGGCTCTTGTTGCAGTTGGGGAGGTTGATGATCGTTCTCAGTTCTACACCTTCTCATATTTTGCTCCTATTGATGATTCAGTTCACCCTAGTGTGGACAAACTTGATGAGATTGAGTATGGTTACTTGAATCTTGGAGTGATTTCTACTCCTAAGGTTCTTGAACCTATTGATGATACTTCATCTTCTACATTGACTGATGTACCTGATGACACTTGTGTTCTAACAGTTTCAGTACCTTGTGATTCAGTGCAACAGTGTAAACCTTGTCTTCCAGCAGCAGCTTCATGGGATGACTACTTGACAGACATTGGTAGTTTATTTGTGGAATCCTACATTGCAGACTTGGGAGACACATATGATTACTTACATCTTCTCTTTGATGAAGGTGATTCTTCTTCAGTTGTTGCGAGGGAACACTCTGACCCTCCTCTACATGATCAGTCTTTCGAGGTTGATATGATTGTGGATGCATATGTACAACAGTTGGAGGAGGCCACTTTCTCTTTTGAGGAGACATCATCTTTGGAGTATGTTCTATCTACATCCTTGCTAGATCTAGAGTTGTCTTTTTCAGCAAATGAGAGTGTTGTCGCAATGGGGTTCTCACAGGTTCCAGGAAGTGACTACACCATTGCAGCTTCACATGGTTTGGGGAAGGCATCTTTCAACATCAACACAGGGACATTTGAGCAGATTTCAGAGACTTCTTACATTTTGAGGGTTCTTCCTTCTTCACTTGTGGATTGGGGAGACTTGATTCATACACCTTTGGTATTGTTTCTTCCCAAGGGGAGGAACATTGTTTGATAGTTTTGGAGCAGTTTCTTCATTCCTTCTCGAGCATCTTCCATTGGTGATCATTGTACATTGAGGGGGGCTACCTTGTCTCTCTTCTTGTCTTGTATGGGGGGGACTTTTTCCTCACATGGGGTTTTTTTCCTTCTCATGCTATATTCATAGTTTTTTGTATCTCATCTCTCTTTTGGGGGGTAGTTTTTTCCCACTGGGTTTTTCTATCTTTACTCCACTTGTGAGAGATTGTATTATTTGTACATGGGTACCTAACATGGCCTAGTAGCCGGGACCCATCTTGCATTGTTTACTTTTGTGTTCATTCTCCCTAAGTTGCACTTAAGGGGGGGTGTTGGTGTAATTATGTCTTGTACCTTGTTCTAGGTAATGATTACACCTTAGTTAAGTTTACATAGGGACCACATAGGAGGTTGTTGGAGATTTTTCACTTTTGATGGACTTGACATCTCATTATCACATCACTTCCACCTTTTGTGGACACATCATGTGATATCTCTCCACCTTTTGTGGAGATTATCACATTATCCTTTTCCACTTTAGATGGAGTGATAACTCTTCATTGTTGTCACATGTCATAAGATTATGACACTTGTCATAATCTTATGCCCTCCTATGTTCTCACCTTAGCTATATATCCAAGGGGTCTCCTATGCATAGTATTGTACTGCATCTCATATTATTGACATTGAATACAGTTTATTCTTGTCATATTCTATCTCTCTCTTTTGTGCTTTCTATTAGGCCTCTAGATCTTGGGTGGCTACCTTCATAGCCAATTCTTACACTTTTGTTGGCATACTCACCCTCATTGTCTATTAAAAGAACCTTGATGAATTTCCTTGTTTTTTTCTAGAATGAGCCTTGAAGTCTTGAAAGTTGTTTAAAACTTTAGATTTTTGTCGAAAGAGGTAAAACTAGAGAAAACAACAAAAAAATTTATTAGAAAATTTATAATTAGATAAAAAGACAAAAAACTAATCAAGGATCTTCTATATCTAATAAATTATGTGCAGTATTTTTATTATGATGTTGGTCCCACAAACTACCCAATCTACAATGTGTCATTTGAAATATTGAATGAATGTAATTAACCCTTCCAAAATCACATTGTCATAACTCATTTATCCACAATTCCTCAAATTGTTTGTCTAATTAAAAATTTAAAAACAAAAATTAGAATTTAGAATAGTTATTATACTATTTCTATTATAAAATAAATATGTACTATTACAATACTTCAAAATAAATACTCATGACTAATACTTGTAAAAATTTACATTCAAAGATTACTCTCTCTTGTCATGTACATTGGTAGGACACAAAAAATTCATGTGATAAAGGGAGTGACAAAATCAATTTCTATTTAGTCTTAATTCACACAAACCTTTTGTTTCAACTTGTAGAACTCATTGATTATTTTTATCCACAAAGATATTATGATGTCACTGTGTATTTTTGTTCCTTCTTGATTTCTTTCTTGTGATTTGAATGTTAATATTTAGCCTAATTATCCATTATTGTTTGGATTATCTGAGTGTTGGATTGGCCTATATTCTTTTAAAAGGGAATATTACTTATTTTTTAAAGAATAATAAGGACCATCTTTACTGTTCATCTGAAACTTTCCAGAAGTTATTGGATGTATTATGGAGTTTGAATTAGGTGATATATTCTTTAGATTTGGCTGAATAAATATTTACTCTTGATTATTAAAGAAGAGGGTACCTAAGAATAATAATTTTGTAGAGTCTTTATATTTATATTAAATTTTCTTAGAATTATTTAGATGTAAGTAGTGCATTCTTTAAATTTGAGGACAAATATTTACTCAAGTGATTGTTCAATCATAAATTTTTTAAGGGTAATAAGTCTTAATCGTCTTTAAGTTCTCATAAAACATGCCTAAAATTATTCAAAAGTACTATAGAGTCTCAATTAAAGAGTACGTTCTTTAAATTTGATGGGACAAATATTTACTCTTCACTATTGAATATTTAAGAGCAATAAGTCTTTACTTCTTTATTGTTCCTTAAAACTTGCCTAAATTTATTGAGATATACTATAGGGTCTTTATTGTACCTTAAAACTTGCCTAAAATTACTGAGATATACTATAGATTCTCAATTAAATATTGATGGCTTAGTTAAGGATTAACTCGATCATCTTAGATGTGAGACAAATATGTGGACAATGCTTAAAGTGGAGTGGAAAATGAGAACACGTATATTTTGTAACAAGGGGGTGGTGGAGACATTATGAAACAACATTATGGAATGTGTAGCCTATAGTGGCATCTATGCCAAGTATGAAGAAAATTTATATGTGGACAATCTAACCATCTTCTTTAAATAGGTAACACTATACAAAACAACAATTTTTTATTTATTAGAATTAACAATTAAATAAAAAGACAGCAAAACTAATCAAGTAGCTCCTATATCTAATACATTACATGAAACATTTTTATGATGATTTTGGTACCATAAACTACCTAATCTACAATGTGTCCTTTGAAATATTGAATAGATGTAATTAACACTTTCAAAATCACTTTGTCATAGCTCATTTGTCCACATTTCCTGAAATTATTTATCTAATTGAAAATTTAAAGACAAAATTTATAATTTAAAATAATTATTATATTATTTCAAATACATTTCTATTAATTTTTCCAATTACAAAATAAATACATACTATTACAATACTTCAAAATAAATACTCATTACTAATGCTTGTTCATTCAAAGATTACTTTCTCTTGTCATGTACACTGGTAGGACACAACAAATTCATGTGACAAAGGGGTGACAAAATTGATTTCTATTTTGTCTTAATTCACACAAACCTTTTGTTTCAACTTGTAGAACTGTCTTGATTTTTTTTATCCACAAAGATATTACCGGTAAATATGTCACTATGTATTATTGTTCGTTCTTGATTTCTTTCTTGTGATTTGAAGGTTAATATTCAGCCTAATTATCCATTGTTGTTGGATTATCTGAGTGCTGGATTGGCTTATATTCTTTTAAAAGGGAATATTACTTATTTTTGGGAGAATAATAAGGATCATCTTTACTGTTCATATGAAACTTTCCAGAAGTTTTAGGATGCAATATGAAGTTTGAATTGGGTGGTACATTCTTTAGATTTGGCTGAATAAATATTTACTCTTAGATTATTAAAGGAGAGAGTACGTAAGAATAATAAGTTTGCAGGGTCTTTATTATTTATATTAAATTTGCTTAGAATTATTTAGATGTAAGTAGTACATTCTTTAAATTTGAGTGGACAAATATTTACTGTTGATTGTGGAATCAAAAAATATTTAAGAGTAATAAATCTTAATGATCTTTATAATTTCCATAAAACTTGCCTAAAATTATTCAAAAGTACAGCAGAATCTCAATTAAAGAGTACATTCTTTAAATTTAATGGGACAAATATTTACTCCTAACTGTTGAATCAGAAAATATTTAAGAATAATAAATCTTTACATCATTATTGTTCCTTAAAACTTGCCTGAAAATATTGAGATATGCAGTAGAGTCTGAATTAACTTATTGGACAGACTATTGATCTAGATGATATTTAAGAATAGTCATAGTTACTGGATCTCAAAAAATATTAAATAAAAAACAAAACTAGTAGACGCCGCGAACTATAAATAAGGGTAGCAAATGGAGGAGAAAAACCACGGAAAAGAAAGCATGGCTGTGAGAAGTGGTAAGAGCAGCATGTCCTCATCTTTTTCATTATGTGTAATGCTTATGGTATTTTTACTAGTAGATGTGGGAGTGAGTCAGAATTGTGGTTGCGCCAATGGACTGTGTTGTAGTCAATATGGCTACTGTGGAACGGGCAATGGATACTGTGGAGAAGGTTGCAGAGAAGGCCCTTGTTATTCTTCTCCTTCTGCTGCTGGTGGAGGAAGTGTGAGTTCCATAATCACTGCTGATGTTTTTAACTCTATAGTTGGAGAAGCAGGCAGTGGGTGTGAGGGGAAGGGGTTTTATAACTATAGTGCTTTTATTGATGCTGCAAATGCTTTCAAAGAATTTGGTACATCTGGGTCTTCTGATGTTAAAAAGAGAGAATTGGCTGCCTTCTTTGGTAATGCTGCCCACGAGACTGGAGGTAACATATGCGCCCTTATTTTATGTATTTGTATACTTTCTTTTTCTAAACTATGTTGCTAAAAATAATAAATGCATTGCATGATAGGGTTCTGCTACATTAATGAGCAAAATCCTCCAATGAACTACTGTGATTCCTCCAACACACAGTATCCTTGCCAGCCTGGAAAGAGTTACCATGGCAGAGGTCCTCTGCAACTTTCATGGTGAGTAATATATTTTCATTTCCTGCCCAACTACTTTGAGTCAGTGAAATGCTAATATAATGTAAGGTGACGACAGGAACTATAATTATGGGCCGGCGGGGAACTACTTGGAATTTGATGGGCTGAACAATCCAGACATTGTGGCAACTGATGCCACTATCTCATTTAAGACGGCAGTGTGGTTTTGGATGATGGGTAGCAACTGCCATGAGGCGATAACATCTGGGCAAAGTTTCAGAGCCACGATTAGAGCCATTAATGGCATGGAATGCGATGGAAACAATTCTAAAGCTTTGGATAGCAGAGTCGGTTATTATCAGAAGTTTTGCATGCAGCTTAACGTTGATCCTGGATCGGATCTTCGGTGCTAATTTGGTTTTACTTACTATCATATTACTAGTTAAAATAACAAGGCAACAAGCTGCCATAGTTGCCGATCCACTGCATGTTCATCTATATCTATATTTCACAACCCATCGTAATTATAATATAGTATGTTTGGTTTTTTCATTTCCTTTTGGATGTCCAACCTCGTAATACTTGAATGCAGCAACGTAATACTTGATATATTTGAATTTGTTGTTTCTGAGGTCATGGATGCATCTGAGAATTATATTACATAACAGTGGATCTACTTATAATGGAGGCTGTATGTTTTAATTCTCGAGAGGCGTGGTTCTATTAAATAAAAAAGAAACTTATAAAATTCAATGGCCAATAGGTTACAGGCTTACCACTATATAGTTGGGCTATTGGTATATATTATATAATTTTAATGGTTATTGGTTAAATAGAAAAGTTTAAATAAGATAATTATTTATTATTTTTTTATATTAATAAGAGATGAT
The DNA here is from genome assembly GCA_007258455.2 of Sequoia sempervirens. Taxonomy (NCBI): domain Eukaryota; kingdom Viridiplantae; phylum Streptophyta; class Pinopsida; order Cupressales; family Cupressaceae; genus Sequoia; species Sequoia sempervirens. The sequence continues at coordinate 167,579 of VDFB02011161.1, forward strand.
AGAAAAATTCATGTTCTTTCTTGAGAGCTGATAATTCTAAATTTAAATTTCATTATAACACTACTAAATTATTGGATGATTTGATCATTGAACTGAGTTATATTTAGTCTAAAATTATACAAGATTCATAATGTTTATCATTTATCTCATTAAATTATTATCATCGCTGGTGGGTTTTGTCATTTACACTATTTATTATATTTTAATTTTATTATTATACCATAAGCCTCTTAATATAATTGATAAATATCTCAACTATTTTTGTTCATAAGAAAATATAAGATTAATAACATTAATAATTAGTTTATTGACATGAACTATGTTGTCTATGGGTTGTGGGTATAGATAATGATACATATTAATTAAAAAATAATAATTTAATCAAGAAACATGCCAAACAATTGATAAAATCAACTCATTGCAGTATTCAAAGAATTATTGATGTGGACAAGAGTGCATGTCACATGCTTTTGAAACATAATAATCATAATAAGTATCAATACAAAATTGTGCTATAAACAATACTATAATGAATTTTTAACACCATTTAATCAAGCAACATGCCATACAATTGATAGAATCAGCTCATTGTGGTTTTCAAATAATTATTGATGTGGACAAGAGTACATGTTACATTCTTTTAAAACACAAAGATCATGATACTTGTATTAATACAAACTCATGTTATAAACAATACCATAGTGAATTTTCATATCCTATTAGCTGCCACACAATTGTAGATTCAATATGGCCCCTATAGTACAAACAATGTTCTTACTTTTTTTTCTTTTTACTAAATAGTTTGCATTCTCTTATCTTTAAGTAGTATTAAAATGAGTTTAGAAAACAACATTTTGAATAACTCATGGGGGTTCCATTAATGAGATAATATTGTGTCAAACTTGTTCTCTCCATGTCGGCCACATCTAATATTACTTATAAGTCTATAGTTAATTCTTGCGGCTTGTGTATGATTAGACCCAATATTATTTTGAATAAAATAGGTATGGTTGTCTCTTGTAATTAGTGGAATAGGAGTCCGAACTAGGTTATGTATGTCACATGCCATGCTTGAATAATCATTATACTCAATAATTGCACACAATGATAATCCATGTGTTGACTAACAAAATGGAATGAAGTCAAATTTAGGGGTGGAAAGCCAACTCTTTTGAAAGGAGATTTTGCAATCTCCCAAAGGTCTCATGGGTAATTGGGTTAGTTTGTAGGTGTTGCTATGGTTTTTGTCATCCCCCCAAAACCATGTCCACCCGAAATAAATTTTTGCTTCAATTTTAAGTGTTTTCTTTGTAAGGTTTATGAACCTATGTCAGGTACTGCTCAGGTTTCTACAACCCTATTTTTGTATGATGTTTTGAAATAATGCGTAAATTATACCTTTGTGTCAGTTATTTGTAAAGTTATGAGAACTACTTCAAAACCCATAATGTAGTTCTCACAACTAGGGAAAGCACTGATAGAAGGAAGATGGAGATGAATTGTAATTAAACTAACACAAGTTCAAAACTTTCTATAGGTTTCAAAACCTTTGTTGGTTCTCGGTAGGGTTTTGAAAACCCATTCTAATCCCGATGGAAAATGATAGCATTTTATTGATCTTAGAGCCCCTTTTAGAGATTATCTAGTTTTCAAACTTCTCTAAGACTATACCTTAAAGAAAGATGGTTAAGTGGAAAATGAAAAAGGTTTCCTAAACCTGGTCGGATTTTGATGAGGTTCTCAAAACCTCATCAAGACCCAATGTCGGTTCCACATATTTCTCTTAAAACTACCATCTCATGTTTGAAGGTTTCTACTTGAAATGAAGAAAAATGTGTGCTTTCGTTCACTTCTAGGGTTTTGGACTTAAAAGGAGAAAGAACAATTCTTCAACCTTTCACTCAAGAACAAACCCTTGAGATTTCAATGCAAAGGAGATTGAAATCTGACAAAGGAAAGGTTCTAGGGATTGAATTATAACTAATGAGGGGTTCACCACCAAGTGTAAACTTGGAAAATACAATGAGTTGGAAAACACAATGTGATATGCAAACAAATGCTAAATGACCTAAAAAATGCTCTAGAAATGTAAATAAAACAAAACAAAAAAGTGAGAATGCAAATGGTGTGCACCTAGAAACCTTGAAGGGACTACAAAATAGAAATCTGTACTTTTTATGCTACTGGGACTCATTCGCCAACCTGGGTGAATTAGTCCCAAATCCTAGTTTCTGCATGAGAGTCCATTTTAGGTAAAAGGGTATCAAAATCTACAAACAGATCTGATAGATAGTTGCAGTGGGACTCATTCACCACTCTTAGTGAATGAATCCCATTTCACTTTTTGGAAAACTAAAGGTTCTGATCTACATTCTAATACCTGCCTTTTTCTTCCAATCTGAGCCCCAAGTCTAAATTTGTGAAAAGCACCTATAAAAAAGAATTCAAAAGGATTTTCTAATGGGGGGTTTTCCCTAGTCAACCCCTAGTTTGGTAATCAAACCTTGATAAAAATGATGAAGGCGTGTTAAAGACTAGAAAATCTAAGACATGATTCAATCCTATTCTAATGTGCAAGAATATGATGCAACAATGGAAATGAAAAGATGAAAATCTCACTTGTGATGATCTCCAATCACCCTAAGTGAACTCTAATGATGCTTGTACCTTCCTTAGGATGAATGTAGAGTGACAATGGAAGAAGGTATCACTTATGAAACAAGTCTTTAGGATTGGCTTGATCGCTAGTTGCATCTCCCCAACCTAGAATCCATCATGATTCAACATAGGCATCCATAATCAACCCTTGAAAATGCTAGATCTTGATATAAAGTGAGCTTGAAGACCTGCAAAACACTCTAATACTGCTCTAATGCTTCAACTTTGCTTTCTTTTGGAATTAGAATGCTCTTGTGAAAGATTGCTTGAAGTTCTTATTGCTTGATGCTTGCTCAAAGTCCTTAGAGATGATGAAAATGACTTAGAAGCTTGCTTTTATATGCATTATCACCTAATTGACCATTATTTAGATATGAAAGGTCAACATTTACCAAAAAAATGAATTAAATTGATGAATTCCCACTCAAATTTGAAAAAGACCCCAAATGGAACTCATTCTCCACACTTGGTGAATGGATCCCACCTAAGGGGACTCATTCACCTGAGGTGGCAAATGAGTCCCACCTTAGATTTTTGAGATGGGTTTTCGTGATTTTCAGGGATTTAAGTGACTTTATGTGATTTTATATGATTTTTGAGTGAAATAAGCCTCAAGATCCAAAATAATGGGTCTTAAGGGCTTGTAAATGGTGATTTGAAAGGGGAATTAATGCAAGGGTGCCAAAATAGGTCCAAATTAAGTTGAAATTGCCTCTTTCTTCAAGAGTGCACAATTTTCTAAACTACACTACTTAGCTTTAAAGAAAATGATGCAAGAAATAGAAACAATACATTACATAGAGAACATTAAGCAAAACTAGAGATTATTAGATCTATTCAAAATGCATCAAATTACAAGAAGCAGATGAATATATAAAGAAAAGAATAAATATATTATATTATATTAAGAGAAAGGAGTACAAGCTTTTATGCACAAAGAGTGAAAATTAAGATGTGGATTCCCTCCACAACCTCCTGAATCCTCTCAATTTGTGCAGGAGAGAGCAATTTTTCATAAAACTCTACATAATAAGAAAAAATTTCCATCACATTCCTCTTGAGCCTAGTGCATAAGAGAGTAACATCTTGTTTGATTTCTTCTTTCCTAAGAGCAATAGCAATGTAGATGGCATCTCCAACTAGGCCTTCTTGTGGGTCTTTTCTCAAACATTCCAAGGAAGATTCAAGATTGGGCTATGTATTCCAGCCTCACTAGTCTTTCAGTAGCTTTGGCACCCCAATCAAATTTACCAAAAGTTTGGATTATGTTATATATGAACCACTCTACGAGTGTAAATTTATGGACATGAAATTGCACCAAGAAATTATCCCCTATGATTCTCCTTATCACTCCTTCAACATTATTCCTTATGATGAAAACCTCCCTCAAATGATCAACCACTAGTTGTTGCATAGAGTTGCACTCCACACCTTTGATAATGAGCAAATATGTTTTTGAGGTTGCATCACTTGAGATGCTTAACATTTTGAGAACAAAATTGAGAGGTGAAGAATGGAAGGAAACTCCTCTAAATTTATAGAGGTAGAAGTTGGGCATCATATCCCAAAGATCAGCCATGAAGAGATTTTCCCATAAAAACTAGTGGGTAAGTATGTTACCAAATTGATTCAGATTAGTATGGAGTAGTGAGTGATGTGATGAAGTTGCTAGATTTATGATTGTATACGCTTCAACATTGGTGTAAAAAATTCTAATTAAAATATCTCACACACATCTTGGATCACAAGAAAATAGTTTGCAAGGAATGCCAGATCAAGAAGAGAACTAGAAATAGTTTCAAAATCAAAGAACATTCTAACACATAACCTTTAGAGTTGGTGCATACAGATCTTTGTGGACCTACTAGAACAAGAATATTTCAAGGTGATGGGTTTTTCATATTATTAATTGATGATTACTCTAGAATGACTAGGGTAACTTTTCTTAAAGAAAAAATAGAAGCTTTAGATAAGTTTAAGGAATTTAAAGCTATGGTTGAGAATGAAATGGATATGAAAATAAAATGTTTAATATTTGGTAGAGCTCAATAGTTCACCTCTAATGAGTTTAACAATTTTTATGAAGATCATGGAATAAAGATGCATTTGTCAGCTCCTAGGAATCCTCAATAGAATGGAGTGGTGGAAAGGAAGAATAGGACTATTCAAAAAGTAGAAAGGACAATTCTAAGAGAAGAAAATCTATCAGATGTCTAAGTTAGAGAGAGGCAATTCATACTATAGTTTACATACTTAACAGAGCACAAGCAAGGACAAATAGTTCAAAGAATCCCTATGAGTTATGGTATGGAAGAACTCCCACTATAAAATATTTTAGAAAATTTCAAAGAAAATGTTATATCAAGAGAGATGAAGAAAACTTATGAAAGTTTGATGCAAGATCTAATGAAGGAATATCCCTTGGATACTCTACAAAAAAAAGGGCTTACTGATGCTACAACAAGAGGCTAAAAAGGATTGTTGAAAGTGCAAGTGTCAAAGTGGATGAAGACTTACATAAAAGTTCAATGTTGATAGAAGGATGTGAATCAGATGAGTCCTCTAACAAAGAACAAGAAAAAGAGGAAGGAAAGGAAAAAGAAGTGCAAATTGAAGAGGACACAGCTCTGAAAAGGATCCCTAAGACTCTTAATTATGTGCAGAAGAATCATTATAAAGATCAAATCATTGTTGAAAAAAGAAGAGGTGTATTGGCAAGAAGAATTGCTGCTATGACAGAAGATCAAGTAAATATTTGTTTACTTTCCAAAGTTGAACCTAAGAGAGTGATTGAGGCATGCAAAGATGAATATTGGATCAAGGCTATGGAAGAAGAATTAATACAGATTGAGAGGAATCAGACTTGGAAACTTGTCCTAAGACGAGCAAATAAGAATGTTATTGGTTCAACTAAATGGGTATTTCAGAACAAGATAAATGAGAATGGAGAAGTTGTTAAGAACAAGGCAAGGCTTGTGTGTAAAGGCTACTCACAAGTAGAAGGACTAGAATTTGAGAAAATATTTTCTCTAGTCGCAAGAATGGAGGCTATTAGGATGTTTTTGGATTTTCCAACACATAATGATTTCAAATTTTATTAGATGGATGTGAAGTATGTATTCTTGAATGGTGAGTTGGGAGAAGAGCTATATATTGAACAACCAAAAGGATTTCAATTATTAGATAATCCTATTATGGTCTGTAGATTGAAAAAGGCATTATATGGACTCAAGCAAGCTCCTAGGGCTTGGTATATAATATTGGATAGATATTTGTTGCAGCATGGATTCAATAAAGGTACTGTAAATATTAATCTTTATTTCAAAGTTGAGAAATATCAAATCTTGATTGTAGTTGTGTATGTTAATGATATAATCTTTGGAGGAAATGAAGTAATGTGCAAGATATTTGCAGAACATATGCAAAATGAGTTTGAAATGTCAATGTTTGGGGAGATGAATTTCTTCCTTTTGATAAAAATCAATCATACAGAAAAATGTATCTTCATTTCACAATCAAAGTATGTCAAGGAAATGTTGAAGAAGTTTGGAATTTGGAAGACTCTAAATCTGTATGCACTTCCATGGTTATTGGTTGCAAGTTGAGCAAGAATGATGAATCTCCTAAGGCTGATTAGAGCAAGTATATCTCAATGATTGGTGCATTGCTATACCTAACTACTACAAGACCAAATATCATGTGTATGCAATCTATCTTGTGGCTAGATTTTATGAAGATCCTAGAGAGTCACATGTGGCAATAGTAAAAAGAATATTCAGATACTTAAAGCGAACTCTGGAATATGGCTTTTGGCATCCAAAGGCTATTGATTTCTCTCTAAGTGCCCATATAGATGCAGATTGAGTAGGTTGTGTGGATGATAGAAGAAGTACAAGTGGTGCTTCTTTTTTTCTTGGAAGTAGGTTGGTATCTTGGCTAAGCAAAAAATCAGGATTCAGTGTCATTATCTACTACAGAATCATAATATATTATCATAGCATCTTTTTGCACACATGTGTTATAGATGAAACAAATTTTGAAGGATTATCAAAGTATCATATGATGAACCTATTTCTATCTTATGTGACAATACAAGTTGTATCAACATTTCAAAGAATATGGTAATGTATTCAAGGAAAAAGTATATCTCAATCCGATATCACTTTTTTAGAGAGAAGGTTATACATAATGAAGTGAACTTGGAGTATGTACTATTAAGGATCACATTTCAAATATATTCACTAAGGCTCTTCCTAAAGATACATTTGAGTATCTCTAGTAGAAGTTGGGGGTTATCGCCCCTCCTTCATTTAACTAGATGCATAAGAGTGTGCATCAATTTGGTACAACTATTCAAGATCAATTTTCTATTTTGGACTAATGAAGGCTACCTCTCAAGGGGAGTAGGTAGCAATGGTTGTTTGTTGGTGTTGACTTTTAAAATTGTTTCAAAGTAAGTAAGTGCAACTGTTGTCCTTTATAGGTTTTGCCTTAATATATGTGAGTGATGGAAAAGAGGGAGTAGAAGAATAGAAACTGCACGTTGTTCTTTTCCGTTGATGTGAAAGGGGGAGAAAGTTAGCTAAAAAAAATATGAAGAAAAGGGGATATAGAGAAAGTGTTGGAAATAATATAAATGCTTGTGTAAGGGGGAGCAGTGTTTGAGTAATATGTGTTGTTGTTATTGATGGTTTTTCATATCAAGTGTTTCCATGAATGGAAAAGGGGGAGATTGTTGGAAACTTGTGTTGTCATTGATGTCAATAGAGTGTTATTGCATTGATGTCAACCCTTGAGGAAGTAAGTGTGTTGGTTGCATTATGTTTTCAGTAGTATTGTCACTGCTATCAACCTGTAATGTAGCAATGATGAGTAATTAGTTTTGGATATCAACATCTTTTGTGGTTTAGATGGTAAGAAAATGTTGCAGATGTTGAGATGGTGTTTGTGGTGCTCAGTTTCCAAGTTCTTTTAAGAAAATTTTAATAAAAAAAGAGTTTAGTGTGGCAAAGTGGTGTTCCAGTATGTGCTCCACATTTCTTTTCTATTGAAGCTATGCTTGTTTGGTTCGGATATGTTGATCAAAGGTGTCTAGAGATGTTATATATAGAGTTTCCTATGTTATATTCATTGGTTCATAGGCAATATATTTGTGTTTACTATTACTATTTGAATTTATTATATAACTTGTAAGTCATATAATGCTTAACCTTATAACTGTGAATAACACTTATGGATTGATACATGTTATTATTTGGAGACATGACATAGTATCTTGAGAAAGGTGTATGCCAGTCTATGTGAACAATGATTTTGAGTTCTTGGAAATTAATTCTATGCCAGTAAGTAAAATCATCAATCAAGGTAGCTAAGAGTAAGAGGTGTTCAAAGATTTGCATACTTGTGGAAACAAAAAAATCTAGATTCTACGATTTGAGAAAAGTACCTATATAATATGTTGACATGAATACAAATTCAACACAACTTGAAGAGTTACATGTATCGACTTGAAGCTCTGATATAAGAGCGTAAGAAAAATACAATGGCCATGAAGGATATGACACTACAATTAACACTAAGAGAAGGAAGAACACTTGTCTTTATCACAAGAAATGAAATGAGATCATTTTAATTATTTCCATGAGGCTTAACAGTCTAAAGGCCGTCAAATTTTCTAGTTATCTCAATGATCAAAAGGGGTTGACATTGAGAACTTAGTTTCTTCCTTAAGCAAGTAGTTTCCTTTCCTATTGATTCGATCAACAATTCACCAAGATTGTTTCATATATTCAAATAGTATGGAGTCAAATCGTAAAGTTCTTTATATTCTTGTAAGCTATAGGAATTATATGGTGAAATGATTCTTTGTTTTTATGACACATAAAACAAATATCCTCTATTTTTATTACCAAATAATACAGAAACAGCACTTTCAAAACTGTTTACCAAGTGGAAATATAGAAGAATAGTGAAATAGAAAACAAGTGTTGCTTTGAAGGGGCAACCTCCAATGATATTGTCTAAAGATATTAAAAAATATTATATAATGTGATGATGCAACAATGAGAAACTAACTATATTTATATGCGCAAACATGAGTAGACTACTTTCAAGAGTCTACAATGATCTATTAGATGAATTGGACAATATGTGCACCATAATTTCTCCATGCCTTAACTCATTATGTGATTAGTTACCATGAGATACGCTTCTTCTAAGGTGTTGTACACTAAATACATAATAATTTTATTTATTCATAGAGGTTTATCCTAAGAATATGGGACATTCTAATTGATTTATCATTGTGGTAACCTTAAATAAACAAAATTATTCCCCAAGATAAATAGGACAAACTAAAGATACATGTCATGTTTTTGGAATATTGATTAGGAGTGCTAAATGCCAAAAACACAAGAAGAAAGTAAAATGCTTTGTGGCATCTCCGCATAACCCACTCAATCATAGCTACTATAGTCTAAAGCTTGTTGTTGAGCTTAGTACTTATCGGCGATTCCTTCAGAACATGTACATACAAACAATTTTCTCATGATGAACTCATCTTGCAATATTATTTTGGTACACTAGTTATACTAGGAATTTCAATCTATTATTGAGAGTTCCCATAAGAAAATTGCTTCCATTTTCTATAGTGATAGATGGTTCTCGTACAGTAATGCTTAATTGAAATCGTAATATGGCTTCAACTATTAAATGACACATAAATTTATTGATGATAAATTGTATTTTGTGAGGAAACTTAGGTTGAACTGCACAATCATTTTGATCTAAAAGTTTGAAAAATGGAAGGTTAGAGCCATAATATTGAAGTATGCCCACTTATGATATCTGTCGTCATGGGACCAACCATTCTTCATAGTATGTTAATTGGATGATAAATAAAATGAAATATGAAAATCATTTACAATTTAAGGAATTAAATAATTTATGATGTAAACTAATTAATATTTAGTTCAAAGAATGTTTTTATAAGTAAATCAAGAGAAAAAGGAGGTGGTGGTCTTGATGGGATAGAACTGCACAAGAGTCTATATCTTCACTATAATGAAGATAGGGAACATTGAATCAGTTAAATTGATCATTCAAAGTCTACATAGTCGAGGGAATATAAAAAATGCAGGATATGTTGTTTTGTGCTCTATCCTGAAAGAAGTATAAAGATAGATTTGTTTGTTTTGTGCTTTTGTTTAGGGAGAAAAGAGAAAGTTAATACCACATAACAAATTGGGATTTGCTTTGACTATTCACCAGATTGATGATTTAAGTCTCAGACTATTTCTTAATTTGTTATTGAGGATTTTTATTTGTAGTAGTTTTTTATAATACTTAGGTCTTAAGAAAGAATTTGAAAGTATATATAAGGAATAGGAGTTAGTAGTTGAGCATGCTTTAATAGTTTGTAGATTTAATGATCAATATTTTTATTAGTACACCACTAGTAGTTGTGATTTAAAGGTTGTTAGTGTTGACTATGAGTACTTATACTTGAATGAAATGTATTCTTTAGATTTAAAAAGCAAAGAACCATGTGATGACATGTTGGTGCATCAAGAAAACATGACTTAATGCTCAAGTATTATAACTTAATGCACAACTATTGGTCCACCATTTTTGGGGTTTTTTTAGACACCTCAAAAAATAGCATGCTAATGTTGCATCATATTTGATGATGTGGACCTGAAACCTTAAGTATAAACAGGGACCTTACCAATAAAGTACTACAAAAAATTAGGAGGGATTCAAAATTTTCATATATAACTTTGAGAGGGGCATACAATTAGAATGCTAAACTAGTGAATCCCCACCCTTATAACATTTTTAATTGGAATAGCAATTAGAAAAGAACTAATTATTTATAAATACAAGTTTGTTATTGGATAGCCTTGTGTATATTGTTAGGAAAATGAAGGTGTCTCAACCTTTGATTTTTCCATTGCATTGATTTTTTAAATATTAAATGTTGCTAATTTTCTCACGTTGTTTTGTGAGTTACAACTTGCAATTTCTATTTTTGATGATGAGTCAAGTTGGAAAGTATATTTTATAAGTGGATTTGTGCATGAAGGTCATAACTCCTTAGCACTCTTAAGCAGGCTCAATTCCTACATTAACACCACCTCTTAAACATAGCTTAGGTAGGCTCCAATAAAACTAAGTCCTAACAACTAGGCTTGATGAGATACCCAAGAAAATTGCAATCTCTCATAAAGTGGAGAAAGGGAGAAAAATCAATGAGAAAAAACTCTACCCAAAGAGAGAAAAGAAGATGAAGATTACTATAAGGCCCCCCAAATATGATGTTATTTCAAAAGTAGATCACACCTTAAGAAGATCTTGTAGGTGAATAAAATTTATCTTAGTAAAAGGTTTGATGAAAATGTCAACAATATGCTTTGAAGGCTAGAAATTCTTAGTTGACAATTTGACCATGAATAAGCTCTTCAGTATGATTTTCATGTGAACCTCTATGCATTTGGTCCACTAGCGCTAGACTAGATTCTTGCATATTTGGATAGTTCTCTACTTGTCATAATAGATTATTGTCGACTCTAAATGGAATGCCAAAATTAGTGAGAATTCCCTGAAGAAAAAGAGCCTCAGTAGCTACGTTAACAAATCCCATGTACTCTGCCTTTGTGGATGATAAAGTAGTGATTTTTTTCTTTATGCTAGAAAGATTGATAGGACCTGTTAGAACTATAAAATTTTGAAATTTTTATAGTCAATTGCATTCATGTGTTTCCAAAATTGGTCCTCATCATATGCATAAAGTTCTCTCCTCATGGCATCTTGATTGCTTTTGTCATAAGATCCATTTGAATCCATCTAGTCTTTCACATTTCATTGTATTGCCTATATCGCCTAGACAGGGTGAAGGTCTCCTCGACCTATATTTTTCACTAATGTATGTTTGTTGTAGACTATCGGTAGGACACTTCTTTTGTTTCAGCAATAGAAATGAGTCATTTCAGCAAAGGAATCATCGTTGGAGTGAAGTCATAGCAAATGTATTGTGTCTCACCGACCGGTGCATGTGGAAGTATATTGGCCAAGCTAAAGGTATTCGGGAGAATGTCTTGGCGAAGTATTTTTTCTTGCTGACCGGCATAAAAAAAAATATATCGGCAAAAGGTTAAGGCATAGATGTAGTATCATGGTGAAGTCAGCATGTCTTGCCGACTAGTGTATGGGGTAATGTATCAGCCAAACAGAAGACTACCAGAGTAATTTCTTACTGAAGGCATTAGGTCTTACTGATAAGGCGTAAAGGGGTTTCATCAAAAAGCTATTAGAGAGAAGCTATGGAGTCTTGCCTATTCAAAAGTTATGCCGATAGAGATATGCATCGCCAAGAGAAGAAATCTTTGGTATGAGCTTCACTGAGGTTTGAAAGTTATACCGACAGAATATTTCGGGGCGAGTCTTGCTGAATGGAGTAATCTGGAGGTAAGGCTTCGGCGAGACATTTGGTGTCGATATGAGTCTTTCTGAGTTTTCAGAGTTTTTTCGATGGGATTTATTTCATCGGTAAGAATTGTTTTTATCGGTGAAAGGGGTGATCTTGTCCCAACAACTAGAGAATACATTGAAGAGTGCATATTAGTAAGACACGTTGATATCTATGAGACATCTCCCTGACTTGAAATTGTCACAGCGACATGAAAAACAAAAGCGGTAGTCATCAGTTTGATTCTAGGTGTCGGTAAGACCACATAATGTTTTGGTGAAAGGTTTAGTAAGTGTTGCAAAAGGACTTCACCCTAGATTTGAAAATATTTCATCTATAGGACATTTGATGCGATAGTGCCAGTTTCAAATGAGCCTTCATTCGTGCTTCATTAATGGCGTGATGGGATATAACAACACAGGTTTAATCAATTCTTCAGTACCGAATTGATTGCAGAAGAATTGGCAAGGTGAATAGAGAACCGAGACATTTTTTCAGTCTGAGGAGCTTGAGTAGAATACTGTAAGTAATTGTTTCTCAACCTTCTACTTTTTTAATTTTGTAGTTTTGAATAATGGAGTCTTTTGGTTCCGGAAAAGCTAAGGGTAGAAAGCTTGGTGAGAGTAGTCAGTCAAAGGGAAAGAAACAAAAGGTTGATACAGAGCATGAGGGCACTGAACGAAGGTTAAACCAAGACCTTATTGATTAGCTACCTGGCTCAAGGCCTAAAGCTAGAAGGTCTGCACAACTTAGGGTAGAAGTTGATAAGTTAGATGATAAATGTAAGTTCATAGGTGATGTTTGGACTGTCGTGAGGGGTTATGAACTTTTCAATTTTCACTATCATAGGAGAAACCCTTTTGAACCAGTCTGTAATCCTTGGAAGCTGAATGTAGGGAAACTGGTGTGCCCTAATGTATTTGTCAATGCAGAACTAGTAAAATTGTTTGCTGATAATTATGATCCAAAACATAAAGCCATATGTGACCCATCTGGAAAACCATAGATATATGTTTCAAAAGAAGCAATAGGTGAGGTTTTCAAATCGGAAGGGTTCTGCAATGAGATCAGTTGTGAAGAGTTGGAGAAGGAATTCTCAAGAATGGATACAATCTATAAGGGTTGGAGGTTTCCAATTCACAAAGTCAGACAGGGCAACAAGCTAGAACCTCTACAAGATAGCGAGGGGCCTTCTTATCATGTGGATTTGTTTGAGCCCTATATGAAGTACACATATTTCTTATTGTGTCAGGTGTTGGGAATGGATGCCCTAGTATTCATGTCAATTGTGCCAATGATTATCACAAAAGATATACAGTATCATAACTCCAGGCCATTTGATTATGCCTCATACATTTCTAGGGGGCTTGATTCAGGACTAATGGCTATCAAGGGCAGATCATCTATTGTTCATCTCAGACACTATTCATTGTTGATGCACTTGGTGCTATATTTTGGACAAGAGTTGGGAGTATGGCCTCCAGAGATGAGAACTTCTCAGATTGGTAAGGAGGGTGAAGCATTGCCTATTCAGTTATGGACTGCTATTTGGGATAGCAGGTTTGCTAATTCTAGTTTCATCCATTTTGAAGAACATTTTGTGAAAACATTATACAGATTGTATAAATATCCTTGTAATTATTCATTGACTAATGAGATTAAGAGATTCCTACGACCAAAGGACTTCAATGTGCCAATTGGTCATAATTGGGGAGATTGGTATTGTTTGGAGGGAGCTACAGTGATCAGAGTATATGGATTTGAAGATGCCCCTTTCATTCTACCAAGGACAGTTCCAAATAGAGTTGCATATTTGGAAATTGTCAGACAAATGGATTACAGCAGTGTGATGCATTTCAACTCTTTTGGGAAGCAGGCTTTTATGCCTAGTACATTGTGTTTTGGTGACTTCGCTGTGTTGTCTAAGGAAGGATATAATTCAATCCTTGATAGATTGTTGCATTATAATATGAAGAGAGGACCACCCAAGAATAAATTTGACCCTGAAGGATATATAAATTCTACCAAGCTGAAGATAAATTTTGGAGGGTGTCAGCATGTACCCTATCCCTTTGATGATATGATCAAAAATTTGGATGAAGATGAAGCTAAAATGGTAGTTGAAAGGTACAACCAAGGGCTACAAGAAACAGAGCAATTGTCTTCTAGAGAAGAGGTACCAAAAGATAATGTACCACAGGGCAAACCAGAAAAGGTATCCTAGTTGAGGACTCAGCAGTATGTTTGCCCAACTAGAGAACATAGTATAGAAAGTGGTGATGTTGATGCAAGGCATATGGAATATAGATCATTTGTCTCATATGATGAGTTCATAAATTTCCTAGAATTCAAAGCATTCTTGTATAAGCAGAAGGGGAAGGAAATAAGAGAGAATGTTGATGATGTCACCTTAGGGAATGAGGAGCAATTATTGGGTCAATTGAGAAAATGTGTGGATGATGAAATGACAAATATGACTCTTGAAAAGGGAAGGAAAATGTTGGAAAGTGCTGGTGTCATGATCTTTCCTGGACTTGATTTGAATTCAGCCCTTGTTTTTGATAGTTTCTTGAGGGATAGCAATGCTACACATAAGCTTGACAGAGAAAGTGTTACAGAGGTGTATGCAGGCTCCAAGTATAATACTGATGAAGGATCATTGATGATATGGGATTTGTACCCACCCCACAGGAAATCAGTGCTAATTGACACAGAGAAGGTATTTGGCCATGTTATGACCCTAAAATTTGGAGAGGCTGATCCTGTGGCTATTGCTGAAATTGGGGTCAATATTGCAAAATTGAACAAAGCATAGATCCATATGCTGATAAAAGAAAGAGAAACGTATAAGGAAAATAATGAAAGAATGTTGAGAGAGAATGATAGACTGAAGGATTTGGTTGGTATTTCAATGGGGCCAACCAAAATGCTCACTCAAGGAGAAATCTCTCAGGAAAAAGATCATTGGGTAGGATCAAATGCTTATTCCCAGGGAAAGCACGATGCAATTGCAGCAATTGTCAAGAAGAGGCAGGATATATTGACATCTTGGTTAAATAAGTTGTGGGGAAAATACTCTCATACTCTGGCTGCATTGGAAGAGAATATAAGGATGGATGGATGAATAATGGAGAAGTTTCATGAACTGGCCCAAAGTGATGATTCTAATAGTGTTGCACTTGAAGCTACAAATCATATTATCAATCGCCATCGAAACTTCCATGATGAGTTGCAAGGGGATGAACAGGGGTTGATAGATGCTGCCAAGAAAACTATGATTACATTCTCTGATGACAAAGGGGAATTGAAAGATGCCACTAGATGGAAAAATGAATGTGAGTCAATGCTGAATGAAGTCATGATGAAAGCTTCTGTAAAGGTTACAGCGTTGGAGGAGGTGAGCGAAAAGAATGAGGAAATGATCAAGATGGAAATCATGATCCGGGATGCTGTTGGAGATGCTGACACATATGAGCGCCAGGATTATTTGGATCACCTCACTAAGACTCACTTGTGGCTAAATAGAGCCTAACTATTCTCTATCTTTTGTTTTATAAAATATATGACATTTCTCATTTCTGAAAGACTGCATCCTTTCATATTCTCAATGTATAAATATTCATTTTGAAAACAAAATGAGCACGCGATAAGTAGAATAGGATAGAGGATAGCGGGGATACAATAGAATACAATTTTTGGCAAAAGATGAGACTATGTTGCATATGTAAAATCATGGAGATATCAATTGAAATCTAATACAATGGTGCAGCTGTTTCTGGTATCAGTTGTTTATGATGTTCGTTGAAAGCATTATTGAAGTTGTCTCTTGTATGATGTTTTCTAGTTATTTGAATTGGTGTAACAAGTTTATATCCAGTTTGTCAGTGCACATTTGATGCACTTGTATGGTCAATTAATTATTTCTTTCTAGTAAAGATTAAACTCTTTAAATTGATCATAGTAATTAGAGAATGTCAATTGGATTACAAAGAAGAACTCAGTAATTGTAACCTTGCATGTTTATACAAGCTATAAACCAAATAAATGCTAAATAACTTGAATGTCTGCCATAACGAAGTACTTGTTTTAGATTTTTCTTGACTCCGCATACCCTATAAGGCACTAGTCTTTCCGTTTTCATTCTTTAGTTTCACTCATATTTTTTACATCTGTTAACCGAACATATTAGGGTTTAGTTTTGAATATTGGTATACAATTTATACCAAATTTGATTTTATTTTTCCATTTTCATTTGCCATCTTGGATAAATTATTGCATGAAAGATAATCATAATTCAAGTCTGCATCATTATGATAGGTATACCCACCTAGGTCTAGCAGCATCTGAAGAGTAGAAGGTCACAAAATATTTTGACCTTGTCTATTACCCTAAAACGTTGTGAAAGCTTGGAAAACTTTCGTGGTTCAAACCTGCATTTTTGAGAGCTAACAAGACCATAACCTAATGATAAACTATAACCTAAAGTAGACTTGTGATTCTAAGTATCACCAACCCAATATAAACTTGTGTATCCAACCAAGTTAGACTCTATGCCAACTCTATAATGAATCCCAAATCTAAGAGTACCCTGAAGGTAGTGAATGATCCTCTTATTTTCTTTCTATTGTAGCTCATGAGGCTCTAGCATAAATCTTGAAACCATGCCTATTATATATAAAATTTTAATCCTATAATGAGTCAAATAGATGAGACTAAAAATAATTTGTTGATACAAGGTAGCATCAACCAATGGTGTAGTATAGTTAGCCTCAAGCTTGAATCTAAATAAAAAGGGAGTTAGCTCATAGATTATAATTATTCACGTGAAATTGAGCAAGTAGATCAAGATTTTTCTTGGGTTGTGTAAGGGCGATTCTTGAATTTGACTATGAAATCTCAATGCCAAGGAAGTAGTAAACCCAAGTCTATCATGTCAAATTTATCTTTCAAACCAAACTTTCACTACTGCAATAGTAGATGAATAGCTCCTAGAGATTAAAAGATCAACAGCATAAAGTACTAGTATCAATAGTGAACCATCTTGCCACAAGAGATATATATTAGGATCTATGAATGACATCAAGAGAAACCTAAGTATAGGAGGAAATAATTCATCTTGGCATACCAAGCTCAAGGGGTTTTTTTGAGTCTATAGAGGGATTTCCTAAGTCTAAAAACTAAGAATAAATCTTGAAAAAACCTTGGTGGCTATTCCATGTAGATATCCTTCTCAAGGTATCTATGAAGAAAATCATCCTTCACATCCATTTTGTGAACATCCAAACCATGTGTTGCAACAATAGAAAGTGTGAGTTAGATTGAATTCGTATTAGCCATGAGTGCAAAGGTCTTTGTGTGGTCAATGCAAACAACTTGTGAAAAGCCATTGTGAACCAAATATTCCTTGTACTTATCAACCAATCCATTTATAACAAAATTATTTCAATATCCACCTACATCAAACTCCCTTCCTTCCCTTACAAATATAATTTAAATCTTTTGTGGTTTCTCATCAAGGAATCATATTCCTCATTCATAGCACTATTCCACTTAGGTATTTTTGATTCCTCTCAAAATGTTTATGGATCAAAGGTTGAGAAAAAGTAAGCATGTGGCCCACTCTGATAGTATGAACGTGTACATGTACCATCTATTGGATTCACTACCCAAGTACTTGCAAGTTATAAAAATTTTATCTAGCCCAAAGAGGTTAAGAAGTGGGTGAGTCGGTTGTTGAAATATCATCCACTCAAACATGTGTAGAAGCAAATGAAGATGACTTTCCATCACTATCTTCACTATATTTAATTAGAAGAAGAATAATAATCTACCTTTATAATTTTTCGTGGATGGTTTGAGTCATTAAAAAAATTATAAAATCCAAATGAGTCCATTTAATAGAAGGAGAAATGCCAAGTACATAGTTGATAGGACTCTCCTAGAACATAAAATTGCTCTTAATGAACGACTTAGGTGTGGTAAAGTGGACTAGGTGATAACCTTTTACACCATTTGGATGACTTACAAAAATGCAAGGTTTGTCTTATAGTTCTACTTTCTTACAATTTTGATTTGATATGCATACCATACATATGAAAATATGAAGATCCTAAAATGCTCAATTGATGATTTCCTACATGTTCAAGCTTCAAAGGGAGTAATTTTATTCAAGCCTATGTGAGGAACTCAATTTTTAATATAAAAAGCATAATTTATTGCTTTTGCCTAGTATTATGGTGTAAGGCACTTGGAGTGTATCATGCAATTAGCCACCTCTTTTAAGGGTATATTTGTGTATTAAGAAACACCATTCTATTAGGGAGTATAAGAAGATCCACGTTGCAAGTATATCCCTTATGTTGTAAAAAATTGCTCAAAAGTTTGGTTGACATAATCACCCTCATTGTCTATCTAAAGAACATTGATGACTTTCCTTGATTTTTTTCTAGCATGAGCCTTGAAATCTTGAAAGTTGTTGAAAACTTTAGATTTTGTTGAAAGAGGTAACACTAGACAAAACAACAATTTTTTTTATTAGAATTTACAATTAAATAAAAGGATAGAAAAACTAATCAAGTAGTTCCTATATCTAATAGATTACATGAAGCATTTTTATTATGATGTTGGTCCCATAAACTACCCAATCAACAACGTGTCATTTGAAAAATTGAATAGATGCAATCAACCCTTCCAAAATCACTTTATCATAACTCATTTATCCACATTTCCTCAAAATATTTATCTAATTAAAAGTTTGAAAACAAAAATTATAATTTAAAATAACTATTATATTATTTCAAATACATTTCTATTAATTTTTTCAATTACAAAATAAATACAGACTATTACAATACTTCAAAATAAATGCTCATGACTAATGCTTGTTAAATCTTTCATTCTCTTGTCATGTACATTGGTAGGACACAACAAATTCATGTGGCAAAGGGGGTGACAAAATCAATTTATATTTAGTCTTAATTCACACAAGCCTTTTGTTTCAACTTGTAGAACTGTCTAAAGATATTATCATGTCACTGTGTATTTTTGTTCCTTCTTGATTTCTTTCTTGTGATTTGAAGGTTTATATTCAGCCTAATTATCCATTACTGTTTGGATTATTTGAGTGTTGGATTGGCTTATATTCTTTGAAAAGCGAATATTACTTATTTTTGGATGCACTAGTATGGAGTTTGAATTGGGTGGTACATTCTTTAGATTTGGTTGAATAAATATTTACTCTTGATTATTAATGGAGAGGGTACGTAAGAATAATAAGTTTTCAGGGTCTTTATTATTTATATTAAATTTGCTTAGAATTATTAGATGTAAGTAGTACTTCTTTAAATTTGAGTGGACAAAAAATTACTATTGATTGTGGAATCAAAAAATGTTTAAGAGTAATAAGTCTTAATGATCTTTACATTCCCATAAAATTTTCCTAAAATTATTCAAAAGTACTCAAGAGTTTCAATTAAAGAGTACATTCTTTAAAATTGATGGGACAAATATTTACTTTTGACTATTGAATCAGAAAATATTTAAGAATAGTAAGTCTTTATGTCTTTATTGTTCCTTAAAACTTGCCTAAAATTATTGAGATGTACTGCATGAATTAAATTATTAGATAGACTATTGATCTACATGATATTTAAGAATAGTCATAATTATTGGATCTCAAAATATATTAAATAAAAAACAAAAGTAGTAGACACTGCGAGCTATAAATAAGGGTAACAAATGGAAGAAAAAAACCAAAGAATAGAAAGAATGGCTATGAAAAGTGGTAAGAGCAGCATGTCCTCGTCTTTTTCATTATGTGTAATGCTTATGGTATTTTTACTAGTAGATGTGGGAGTGAGTTAGAATTGTGGGTGCTCCAGTGGAATGTGTAAAACCTTTGTGAGACACCAAAAATTTGGCACTTAAATCTATTATATATTTCCATCAACTTGACCTTTGAAATTCCTTAAAAAAGAAAGAAAATAAAGCATGGTTTTTTCTTCCAAAATGTGGTGTAAAGGTTTATCCAGCATATCCAATGCCTTTCTACTATAGATTCCTTTAACAAGTGAATAAAATAATATACAAAGCAGTGCCCATTCACCCAAAATTAGAAATTGAAGTCATTAATTATTTTCCTCAAAATCGCTATTTTTTTCCTTCATAAATTGAAATAATAAAACAAGAATGGAATACCAAAGATTACGTGCCTTATACACACTTCCCTAGGTATCTAAATTAATTAAATTTACTTTTCAATTTTCCTCTACCATGCCAATGGAGCCCTTCAACCCTTGAAACCTTGAATTTGTGTAATATAATCACATTAAACAACTTGGTTGCTTTTGATTCTTTGAAATGAAAGCCAAGTCTTGATAAATTGATATTTTAATCCTTACAACACTCCATGATATATTCTTGAAGCTCAAAAACACACCAAAAAATATATATATATATGTAAAGAAAATGTTTTTTGATGATGCAAGATTTCTTGCGAGCTCAAATGCTCATGCATCAATAAATTTTCAATATAATCTTCAAAATATCTAAAGAATCTAGCACTTTTATCCATCTTCAAACTTTCAAATATAATCCACACCTTGTGATTTTTTAATACATATTTTGAATTATATAAAACACTCACCCAAGACTTGTTTAAATAGGAAATTAGCTCAATTGGAAACCACAAGTGGTTTCCAAAACCATGGGCCAACCCACGTAACACCTCACCAAGTGGTTCCATAAGGTAGTACAAACTTGCAAATGTCTTCTTGAAATTAGTCCAAGATGTGTCCAAACAAGTTTGTACACTAAACCATATTAAAAAATAGATACTCTTATCTTAATGATTTTGTCTCCTTCTTAACAAATTTATCACATCCCAATCAACTTTTTTCCATGCGTCTCCCTATGTTTTTGGCTTTTAGCATACCTAATCAATATTCTAGACAACATGACATGTATATTTAGTTTGTCCTATTTATCGTGGGAATAATTTTATTTATTTAGAGTTACCACAATGATAAATCAATTAGGATGTCCCCCACGCTTAGGGTAAACGTATATAATAAAAAAAAAAACGCAAGGTGTACAACACCTTACCAACAAAAAAACACCTTAAAAGAAGGTTATCTCATGGTAGCTCATCACATAAGAAGTTTGGGCATGTAAAACTCATGGTACACATATTGTTTGTTGGTGTGACTTTCCTAAACTAATTAGCTATTATCCTACCTAGAAGAGTCATATTCAAATCGCATGTATAGAGTAGAGTGAAATATCCTTCATTGCAAGCCGATCATTTCACCATACATGTTGTGAGGCATTGACACCATCATGCACTTCACAACCCAGACCCACGTTGAAAATTTAGTTGGTAACATTTTTTTAGTTTGCATAAAGATAAGGAGATCATAAACTCCTTTGAATGAATGAATGAAGGGATTTTAATGACATCTACAAGATCAAACAGTCCAAGGGATCCAGAAGACCAACACTAACAAGTTTTCAAACTCTTCTCGATGTCAGCCTTTCTATGATGGATCCTGATCAAAAATTTTGCGGTCTTGTGAAGTCTTGCCTCCTCAAATAGTTCATTCAAACTACCCATTTTCAAATTATCTTCAAATTAGATACGGATATCTTCATACACTACACAATCAAGAATAAAGTGCCTCTCAGTTTTAAATGATCCACTCGTTCCTCTCTAATGTAGATGTCATCCATGATCTACTCTAATGTCTACAGGCTTGGAATTGATGTCACCAATGTGCTCCTCATTCCGTAGTCCAATTGGCACTGCCAAGAGAAGACTGAGACGGTTGGTAACTGGAAGGCCAAGGTAGTGGGATATACTAATCGACTTTCCCTCCACGTGGCTAACATGCTCTTCTGAATCGATCAAAGAAGGCATTGTTGCTACAGTAGCATGCAATCTATTATCGACATTCCAACGACCTCTCTAAGCACATAGTCCCTAGACTCAGTCAACATGGTTCTACAGCCACATGCATGCCATTATATGAACTACGATTAAGTCAACAGTCCTCCAATGACTCCAGGTCACCTGCTCAGCCCCTCGCCACTTCACACATCCTATGAATCAAGGCGATGTTTAAGATAATGGGATCCTTTCATGGCACAAAGTATCTAAGTCACAGTCAGCCCTCAAATATCTCCCCTCAACTCGGTCAAACAATTGATGGTTTTCATTATTGTAACTTTTAAATCATTACAACTTTATTAACCTGTTGATGGTGGCTAATAAATTGTCTAGAGACCTTTGTATTTATAGTTACAATTAGTCTTTAAATTGGATTTTCATTGTGTGATTAGCTTTTTATTCTAATAACATTTATTGTAACAATACAAAACTAGTCTAACCACTAAATGCAATAGTTAGAGGTTAGTTAATCGTCAAAACTAACATTTTTTGCTAGATAGACCGTCAAGTTTCACATAGTGCTCATAAGGGAGGGAATCATTTTATTTTTCTCATAAATTTCAAATGGTAAATCAAAAATTCAATTGTGAATGGTTATCGGAATTTTTTTTTGAGTCAGACAAACTAATGTCAAGATTCATGATGTAAAAATGTGTTTTTTAGCACATAGTTTTTCTCCTCATTTAACAAGAAAACTTAGAGTTTTTTAGTGCAAAATTAGGTAAATATGATTATTGTATCTTTTGATTAGCTACTCACAATGAGTAATGCTTTTGTGAAAGTGAATATCCCTTGCCCATTTCATTGGAATCAATATCACACTCAATTATAAAGTGTCATTACTCTTTACATTGAACTTGTTATATGCACTAAAACATATCAAGTGCCAAGTCAGGGGGGTCAAAATAATCAAGGGGGTTATCATTGCCATTGTGACTTGAGCACTTTATATTTCTTTTACATTCCTCCCATGATTCTATTTTTTCAACTCAAAGAATGTGGCAAGCACAAAAATGAAAGATTGACAAGATAATCAACTCACCCACCATCATCTGTTACATGAGATTCTAGAGATGCTTCACTAAGAGCATCCAAAAATTATTTATAGCAAGACTTGATATCATTTCTTTGGTACCTTTTCTAGATCGGTCTTTACATGGAGAATTTGAGTAGCATGGTCCATAAAATTCATCATCATCTTATGGGGGGCTACATAGTCTCTCTTCATTGTATCATCTCTTTTTGGAGAGGAGTTTTGTTCCCATTGGGTTTTCTCCTTTACTCTACTTCATAAGAGATTGATTTTGTGTACATGAGTACCTAACATGGCCTAGCAACTGAGACTCATCATTAGTTCATACATCACTTCTTAAATAACACTTAATGGGAGTGTTGGTGTAAACAATGACTTTCCTATTAAACTAGTTAGCTATTAGCCTACCTAAGAGACTCCTATTCACATTGCTTAAGTCTCCACTTAGAGACTATAATGAGGTAAATTTTATCCTATGTAATTGCACATTACATATGCCTTTTAGATAAATTAAGATAATTATGCTCTTGTCCAATCCAAACCATCTTCTACCACCTAACATCCCAATTCCTCAACTGTTGAGTCCAATTTTCTCATGGATAGATGCGTTTCATGAAGATATACACGAGCTATGCTCACATCCCATGAAAAACCATGATTGAGTTGGCCATTGAAATGCTACACTTGCTGCATTTTGATAGTGTAATGCCTCATCGAACTTGCAACCCCATTGAGAATTTCTTGAGCAAGCCGTTTAGAACAAAAGATCCCTCTTTCTTGAGGATTAAATTCATTCAATTTGGCTCTCTTGGAACTACAAACATATAGCTCTCTCTCCTCTTCCCTCATTCTTCAACATTCTACAACACTTCTTGAGCATTCACAAAATTCTCCATCTCTCTATGCATATCTTTCAAATAACTTTTTTATGGATTCCAAAGTAAATTCCATTGTTGCAAACATGAGGTTATCTTGCAAAGAGGAAATTGTAAACTTGGAGGTTCTTGTTTCACTACACCAACAAGCTACCTAGCTTCTATGCTTAGGAGTGGTAACTATTTTTTGAATGAACAAGACAACTGAGAGGGGGGTGAATCAATTGTATCTAATTAAAACATCAAAACCCTCAACAAGAATCAAATCCACATGTATTCATTAAACCCTTAATCTATTATAATTTTTAAACATGAAATTCATATAACATTGTTGACGAAGGAAATGGGCATCCAAATTCAAAGATTCAGATTTTTTCCAACATCAAACAATGGAGTATTTTCCCACCTACACACACACGCAAATAAAATAAACTAACTAAACATACATGCATGCAAATGGATTTTTGTCTCTATTGCCCTCCTATCATCCAAGATCTTGTGTTGCTATATAAATTTTCTCTCAAAGCATTGTGCACAAGACGCTATGGTGAACAAAGATTCAGAGATTGAATGCAAATGATATGGAATAACAAAATAAAACATGATAAAATAAAATGCTAACATGCAAATATCTTATGAGCTAAAATGCTAAAATGCTAAAATGATATCAAAAGAGTGCCAAGAATGCTAAGAGTGAATGTAAGCATAGTGCAAATGCAAAGATCATGAATGTTGTGTATATGATCAAGAAATGAGAGAGGGAAAGGTTTAAATAGATCTCCTTAGGGGTGGATCCAATATTAGGGTGAATGTGGGATAAAAATGCAAAATGGTTAAAGAAAATGGATAAATGTATGAATTGATTTATGAATATGTAAATGTATTTTTATAAAATATGTAAATGTATTGATATTTTTTATAATCATATAATATGCAAATGGATTTGATGGAGTTTATGAATATGAATGAATGATTACAGATAAATAATATTTTAATGATTATGGATTTATAAATGATTTAATGAGATGGATTAATATTTATAAAATGGTTATGCGTGAAATATAAATATGAGATGAATATAAAATGGATAATGATACTAATAACGGATCTGCATATTGATAAAAAATTTAACATTAAATATTAGAGGAATTTTTTTTGTGTCTACAAACATAAACTGGAAAAACAACACCATGCACAAGAGAACACCAGATTTACATGGAAAACCATAGAAGGGAAAAGCCATGGTGAGGACTAGCTCACAATATAAGTAATTGCAAAATTGATACAAGGGCTCATTGCTAGAATAGGACACACTATCTAGAAAGGATCACAACCCAAGCTCATTAACGAAATAGAAAGAAGAAAGAAGGTAGAATGTTACATAGAGAACATGATCTCAATGCAACAAAGAATCCACCACAATAGCTTCAACAACTCTCGTAGCCTTCAAAAGATCAAGATACCTTCAAATCATTGTATTAAACAATCTTGCATTATAGCTCACATTGTATTTTACATCTTTCCACTTAATTTCACATCACAACACTCATCTCTATTCCACACCTCATCTCACATCAATTCACCTTGCATTTATATAATTCACAACTTGAAAAGCATCTTCAAGTCGGCTACACACCTTATATTTTACAAATTAAAAATAGGTTGGCACTAAGCATTCCCGCGGTGGATAGGAATGAAAATGGAAAAATATAAATTTAATTGGGACCCAAATCAACATTCACATGCCATGCTACACCTTCATCAATGCTTAAAAATCTTCAAATGTAGTGTAAACACCAGGTCACCAGGTCGGCCATTACCAATGCAAACACCATTAAACTTTGAAGTACATGCTTCCTCAAATCCAAGGACAACTTAAAAAACACACACCATGCTTCTAGACAATCTAGAATAATCCACAAATCACTTGAGAACCGACAAATCCTTCATACCAATTCACACCTTTAGAATGTACACAACTTGTACACTTAGACCACTTTGCTAAACATTGTAACTCTAAAAGCCATATTCCAAAATGCCAAACCATGAATCCTGTTGACATAGGCAAGAGACCAACACCAACAACATACCTTCAGAATCATAAGACTTGAAGCGCAACAGTAAAGAAATGTGGAGCAAAAACATTTCTCCTAAACACCTCTGTAAACAACATTGCAAATCCAATTTGCACATTGGTGAACATAACTTCTTTTGCACATCTCGATCCAGAAGCCCAAATTCTAGAACAATCATTCCTAGAAAGGGTGATTTAAAAAGTCTTTTTTTCCTCTAACATAATACAAATTCATTCTTTTGCAAGACACATAAATTAAAGGGAAACAAGCTATAACTTAAAAAGAGTTCAAAGTGTTGCCCAATCGACAAAACCCATCCTTCGACAACATAACCTATAGGTTCAATCCTTAATTAAAGGGAAAAATACAAAGTCCACAAAAACTAAAAATGAAAAATTACTCATTCTTTGTTCAATGCCATAGAGTCTATTCCAAGGTGACAAAGAAGATGAATAAGGACAACTGCATCCCACTTTCCTTTCAACATATAGACATAGGAAATCAGCCTCCATCGAGAAAATCAAAACATTGAAATATTCAATGTGTATATAGCAACAAGACAATAGAATTCCCTAGGGTTGAATCCAAAGTATTGATGTCCTCTCCCCAATCAAATTGCTCTCGGATTTTCCTCATGCAATACAAGCATCTTTCTCCCCTTTCCACAAGTCAATAACCCCCTTCTCCAAATGGTTATTCGCTGTCAATTATTTTTCCTTGCTTTGTGCAACTACTTGAAGGAATCAATATGTCATCATGAATTTATGGTTAGGATTAAGGTGATATCAACCTTCAAATATATGATGGGAATGGATACTTGGGTGCTCAAGTATGTGGCTGAGAACTATTGTTTAATTATTATTCTCCTTGTAACTTAAAATATTAGGTATAGTACAATTCATGAGAGAGGTCACTTATTTTAGTGGTTGTTACAAGTTGGAACATGTTTTGTATGTCGAGGGGCCAAATTATTTTATAAATCCATTTTGGATAAAATTAGTATCACGAAACATGTGCCCATTCACCAAATGATTTAACAATGCTATATTGAATTAATTGACTGGTCATGGGGAGCATTGAATTTTTCTATACCATAGGTTTTGGTAGTTTTAGTTTTGGAAAATTTCCTCTATTTCTCTATAAATTAGATTCTTTGGGTAGCTTTTTCATGGATATTTTTGTATATGAAACAATACCATTCTATTGAAATGTTATCATATTGAAGGGACATGTTGGATGTATTATTGTAAAACTTGTTATGATATTAATATAGAATTGTGTTCTCTTAAGTTCTTGAGTTTTTTTATTGAAAGGGTTTCTCCATGTAAATACTAGTGGGTGAAATTTCAAATTTATGTCACTTTAGGCCAACTTAATAGCATAAGTGAATTTAATCATTTTCAATTGAAGTCAAATTTGGTCAAACATATGGTCTAGTTAGATTTATTCTAGCTAAATTAGATATAGGCCACATATGAGGCATCATTTTGGGGTCAATTTACCAAAAAAATATTTAAAAAGCTTGATAATTTGACAACTCCTACCCATGCAAATAACATTCTTGCAAAAAATAAAAATAAAAAATCTTTTGTAGATCTATAGATTTAGTTTTCAAAAGTATAATTATTTTTCATATTTTATTTTTTATTTTCACTAAAAGTATGTCATCAACACCAAAATATAAGGTTGATTATATTTTAAGAAAAAAATACTAAAATTTATTAATTTAAAAAAATGATGCACTAGAGAAGAGATTACATGCAAAGATGATATAATTTTTCTATTTTGGACAAATATTTACTTAGACAAAATGTAATGTCCCATTGAAATAGTTATGTTTTCAATACACATAAATTTTAAGATTTATTTAAAAAATGTGTTTATCAAAATGGGTAAAGAGTTAATTTATGCACTAAAGTTTCAAAAGTTTGAAAGATCTTTTTTACTCTAGATAAAAAGAAATGCCCCACTTAACTTCATTTTTAACATTTTATTAGCAATTAAATTATAGTTTCAATTTCATAAAAACATACATTTACATAATTTTTAATTTTTAAAAAGAAACTAAAAATGTACATTTTAGTAGTGTTGAGATTTTTCGTGGATGAGCTAGGACTCGAACCTATACTCTCGATTGTTGAATCATAAAAAGTTTAAGAGTAATAAGTCTTAATGATATTTAAGTTCTCATAAAACATGCCTAAAATTATTGAAAAGTATGTAGTCTCAATTAATTAAAAGTATGCAGAGTCTCAATTAATGATCTTTAAGTTCTTTAAATTTGATGGGACAAATATTTATTCTTCCTTGCTAAATATTTAAGAGTTATAAGTCCTTACGTCTTTATTGTTCCTTAAAAATTTCCTAAATTTATTGAGATATACTATAGAGTCTTTATTGTTCCTTTAACATTTCCTAAAATTATTGAGATATACTATAGAGTTTGAATTAAATATTGATGGCTTAGCTAAGGATGCAAGACAAATATGTCGACAAAACAATAAATTTTTATTAGAATTTAAAATTAAATAAAAGATAGAAAAACTAATCAAGTAGCTCCTATATATAATACATTATGAATATAAACTTGATCCATACATCATGAGTAATCCAAATCAATTTAACTTTCAAAGCCTTACAACACCGATTGATTATCAACACTCACACTTATACAATCAATACATGGAATCATTACCTTCTACAAATTTCAATGTCACAACAAGTGTGAGAAGCCCAAATCAAAGATTGGAACACATTTCTCGATGTTCGAATTAAATCCAAATCTACATGTTTTCCAACCGAACAATAAATGCATGAGCCTTCAAACGAACAACGAGAATACACCAAGGACAAGTTTTCAAAACATGAATCCGGAAAACTTTGGGATGGATACATTTACAAATCATATGAATATTCCAAACATGAACAATGGTCAACTTCAACCTATCATTCCAAATCTGAGTGTCATCCCAAATCAAAACATTTTCCAAAATCAAACACAACTACACACTCCAAATCTGCTTAAACAAGAGCCAAATCAACTATATCAAGGGAGTCAAGATCAAAATCAAGAACAAATTTGGCGAGATCAAATTTCTGCACTTTCCAGAATAGTTGAGTCATTGCAGCAAGAGACATCTCCACCACCATTACCCATATCAACATCATTCCTTGGTTTAGGTCTTCCCCCTCTACCTAGCACCAATCACTCCATCCAAATCAATCCACCTAATGCCAATCAAGTCATCGCATCAAAACCTTTGAATATACCATCGACATCGCACCAACAGATGGTATCTAATCGAATGACAAGATCCATCCTGAAAAATCCAAAAATGGTCTCCCAAGGACCTATCACCTTGGTCATTCCGACCATTCCTATCACCTCGATCACTCCATCCACCCCTATCAAACCCATCATATCTCAACCCCTCACTACCATGATCGCTCCAAGCGTATCTCAAATACTTGTCACTACATCCAACATGATTCTGAATCCACCACCACCAACTTCCACCACATCAAGCCAATACAATGTGACATTACAAGCTACTTTTCAAAGGGGATTCCAACAATATCTAGCCATGCAACAAGCAACAAAAGCTTAACAAGTGCAACAATCCTCTGAAGTTCCACAAGTTGCTCAAGCTACCCAACAAACACAAGCACAAACAAAAAAAATGACAATTGTTGAGAGCAAGGATCAAGATGAATCCATCACTGAAGCTATGTCTACTTCATCCCATGATGAAATCAACATAGGTCAAGAGTCATTTTTCAATCATGATCAAAATCCACCAACCGACAATGATCCAATTCAAGAAATGTCAACATCATTTGACCCTATGGTTGAAGACATTGGAAATCCCTCCATCACAATTATTGAAAACAATGATCAAGATCTCTCCATCGATGAGCACCTTGAAGATTTTTTCACCCCATCCGATGATCAATGCACCATACATCAATAGCCACTTTTTAGCGATCTATTTCAAGAAGTGTTAGGATTATTTGATCCTATTGACATAATGCACGATCGTTGACCTATGATCATGTTGAAAATGTCTCTACATCACCTTATGACTTAAAGGACATATCTCAAGAATTTATCCCAAAGCATGATCAACATATTTCACCAAGGTCTAGCAATGATCCATTCCAAGACATGTTGACCCCTTCGACCTCATGGTTACATATACTGAAGGAACCCTGAACTTGACACTTGAGGATATTAAACCACTTACCATGTCTAATGACAACATCCAAGAACCCTTTGTAAGTAATCCATCCTTTGAAACTGATCCATGTCAAGAACTTGACCCAAAGCATGTCGAAAGCAATCCCAAAATAAATCAAGATCAAAAATTTGTATCTCCAAGATACTACAATCATCTAATGGATATTCTCCTATCCACACAAGATGATCATATCCACATAGCACTTACTCCTCCATCTACCCATGAGATGCTTTCAATGGATGGACATGTAGATGATCTTGATCTAGAACAAGATTCTGTTACACAAAAAGAGTAGATTATCAACTCCTATAGTCAAACTGAGTTATCAACATCAGGATCAGATATATCCAAAATCCAGAATGAGGACATCATGAATAAGGATATCCAACACTATCTGCTCAAGGAAATAAGTCAGACAGAACAATATAATCTAGAGTTAGTAGAGCAGCAAATTGAAAGAACGTCACCTATGGTGGTCATTTATTAGAGAATACATTTTGAACAAGAGCTCTTGGAACATGCAGAATCAAAGCATGAAGGTACTACTTCCACAATACTGGGGGCAACTATGTTTCGAGCAAATGTCAACATAGGGAGCACGAAGAATCCTCATGATGAAACCAATGCCAATGCTACAACCTGCCATGTCATGAATCTTCATCCACCCATCACCCCATCCATGAATTGGGACCAACTTTGAAAGAAAAATTTGAATCAAAGTATGAAGAACGTTATCAAAGCGACAGGAGATGAGAAGCATAACAGACAAATCAAATATGCATGGATACCAAAACATACAAAGAAAGATTATCCCTATCAAACTCCATCAGTCAAAGAAACTATGGGGAAAAATAAAAAAGGGAAAGGTATCCATCAAAGACATCCACAAAAGAAAAAGCAGTCTTTTCAAGTGACGTACAAAGTATATCAAGCAGTTGGTCCTAATTCCATGCACACTTTTGTATCCACCCATCATTGCTCATCTTCCCAATTTTGGAGAGTCAAAGGTGCCAAGCTGTCAACCAATCCATCTCTTATCCCTAAACACACTCCATCCACGCCTCCATGCATGATATCCAATTCTCATATGGACCATGTATTGGCAACAACCCTTCATCATAAGGATTCAGAAGGAACTTTATCGTGATGTACGCACAGAGACAGAGTTAACCCCAGTATCAATGAGGCAGATCAGGAATCCCAAAAGTTGCATTCAAGTGCACGTATCTTAGCAAGGTAGCTCCTTCAGGCAGGATATCGATGGAACATCATGACAGGGGCATCTACATTAGTAACACCTTGTGATTCAGCATGAGCTTAAAATCTTTTAGAAAAATACAAAAAATAAAAAAATATGAAAATCCAAAAAAATCAGAAAAAGGATTGAAAATAGTAAAGAGAAAAAATTGTCCTCTAGTGAAAACCACTACGGTGGCGCTTTGGGCAAGACCATGGCGAAAACCTGGAAAACAGGCATCATGTGTGGAATCGAGCACCTATGTGCACCAGTTCAGATGATTTCATCTCATCCCATCCGTAATAAATCCAACATCCCATCTATCTCAGCCATAATAAATCCATGCATCCATAAACCATTGATCCAATCCATTTTCATCCATCTGCATCCGTCGTCCAAGCTATTGTGATCTTGATTAAATTTTGGGGCACACCTTACACTTGCTTATGGTAAAAATCTTGACATGGTTCATTTTCATTGGTCCTATCCTATGCAGCATTATCTGAGCCATGAAGCATTATCCAAATGAGCATTCTTTATCTAAACACCTTATCTTATCGCAAGAAAATCCTTGGCATCCTTTGCATGCTTACCATATCCATCCGTCCATACACTTATCTAAGCATCCATCCATCACACTCCATACATTGCTAGACACTGGGGGAAGATATGTACTTCTTGCTTCGAGAATAAATCTTGGTCTATATCCTCCAACTTTTGTGGTGATTCGAACATTGGAAAACATAAAATCAAATTGGTCAAACCACTTGTGAGCGAAAATCCAAGTCCTTATCCCATGGAATATTTTGACGAGAAGACATTCCTTATCAGTCTTCATCCTTCATCGGGAATTGATCCAAATAATCACTATCAGTTGCATCTAAGTTACACGTCAAACGAGACATCAAATCATCCAAAACATCTTTTGTTTCAAACCAAGCTTCAATCTTGATCAATCGAATCCAAACAATCCATAATCTTGGGATATCCTTCCTGATCCTTGTGTTGCTTAAACACTATCCTTGCATTTTGTGCATTCTCAACAATGTTATCATCATCAATCGTCATCAATCTTTATCAATCAATCCTTACATTGTTGTACATCCTCAACAATGTTATCATCATCAATCCTGATCAATCAAAACCTTGCATTGTTGTGCATCCTCAATAATGTTATCATCATCATCAATCCATTGATTCGATCAATCAACCTTAGCTTGGTTTTTAGCAAAAATCCTAAACAAAGCACTGATATTGTCATACACATCCATATCGAAACCGTCAAAATCATGCAAAAATCCAAAAACATTAGAAAATCAGAAAATCCAAAAACATCCAAAACATCAAAAAATCTAGAAACAAGTCAAAAATCAAAAAAATATCAAAAAAACATTGGAATCCGAACTACTTCATCTCTGAGCTTAAACGTGGGAAAGGCTCATCTTTGATTAGCCCCCAAAACATCAAAATCCAAAAAACATCAAAACATCAAAATCCAAAAACATTCATAAAATCTCACAAAACCCCAAAACATCACAAAAATTGAAAAATCAAAACATTTGTAAAAATCTCAAAAACACCAAAAATAGCCTCAAAACATTTCAAAACGTCAAAAACATCCAAATATTTGAAAAATCCATCCATCCCATTTCGCTTTCACCCACAATAATCAATCATCCATAATAAAGTATTCATCACCTTCATCCTTTGGTAACACAAACAGTAACAATCACAACAGTCAACAAAATCAATCTTCAATCGTAAAATCAAAATCGAAACAACAAACCTTTAAATGTAAAATCAAACTTTTGATCACTTTCAAACATGTCAGTCAACCTTATATCAATAGCCTATTAATCAACCTATCAAACCATCATCATCCTATACAATGCATATCCTAGGATATATCGTTCCGACAATGGCATCATTTTGGATATCACCCTGGATTCTTGTCCTATCAAAACACATCCCTTTGGCTAGAGGTATGAAGAACATTGACTTGTTTGCGTACTTGATATTTTATTTTGATTTATCTTATTGCGCTCATTCCAAGGACCTCTTGATGATATCCGAATGAAGGATTTAGAGAGATAGGAATGGGGCAATGATCATTATCTTTCGCTTGCTATGCTTGTTGGACGTTCTTGTAAAATAACTTGGTGAATACTTGCTTTGTTAGGTACATCCTAGCAAGCTTTCTGTATGTCAAGTGTGAACAAGAATACTCCTATCTATTTGTCAAGTCAAATTCCATCGCATTAGGTACAATGCCATCCTGGTTCTTTATACCTTGATGCATCGTACCTACATCTGTAATCAAACATAAGGTAAGTAGCCCTTTTAAAATCCCAATCCTTGATAAGCAAATCATCATCATTTATCATCATCATCATCATCTATCATCATCATCATCTCTAGTAAAGTCTCGACAGATCATGAACTTGTGGGATCCTCTTGTCATCATCTCATTTCCACACTAACATCATCATCACCAATGCATCCATCATGCATCCATCATGCATCTATCTTGCATCCACAAAACTGTCAGCATACCACATATTATTCATATCATACATAATAGGAAACATCAATCATTTCATATGCATTGCATTTGTATCATCATCATAATATAGATCTGTTAGTCTAAGCATCTACATAAATCATCCATTGCATAATCATAGCATATCACATCATCCATTTCATCCATCTCACATCATATCATCATTTAAGTTGTTTAGGATAATATAGATTTGTTATTCTAAGCATCTTAAAATCATCTCATTTGCATCATCATCCATAACCATCCATTTTGAACCTCTTTATCGTGAGATTGACCCTCAAATCGAATCTTTTTGCTTGATCTCTCGAGGGGGAAATGTACTAGTGACTTTCTGCCGGGGTATATGAAAAATTAGATTTTTTTGAATTTTGATCGCAAGATTATTCTTTGAACCAATTCAACAAGTACATTGCTTCAAAGAGGGGAAAAATGTAGAACATGCAAAATTAACATTATGCATTCAATCAGGTTCATTCATCAAGTAAACTAGGTTTCACATTAGGTCCATTCATTAGTTAATCAAGTTCACCTTCATTCATTCATCAGGTAATCTCATTAATCTCCATCTCCTAAGGTCATCAAATAAACATTATCATCAACCTTTTTAATCAAATAAATCAAATCCATATTTCATCCTTTTCTGGTTTAAATAAATCAAATATTTAAGTCATAAAAGTCAAAGCATTCTAATCATCATCCTAGCTAATTAATCCTAATTAAATATAATCTAATGCATGTCAAATCCTCTAGATATCTCCACTTGCACAAATAAATTCATTTATTGATTTATTAAATCCAACATTTTCACTCAACATGGAATATTCCCTAGAATTTGAATTCAAAAACAAGTGGACATGTACATCCAACAAGTCATTTATGAGCTCTTACATGGCTCTTACATGTCCCTTGCACAAGTCAAACTCAACATTTATTTCACAATTTGAATTTGAAATTTCCCCCCTCTTGGGCACATTTCCCAAATCTTGCACATGCATCAACCACTCACATGATGACAAGTGGCCTCTTTTCATTGGCCTGTTTTTAAGTCCCACATTGGTCCCTTTTCAACTCTTAGCATTTGAGAATCTACAAATAGAGGCTTCATCTTCTAGCAAATTCTCCACAAATCATCTACATCTCTTGCAAAGTCACTCTCTTAAACTGAGAACTGATTTTGTCCATTTATCATCTCCATCTTCATAGCAATTTCATCACTAGCTTATCTATCAAGGATTGGGAAAGGGATATTTTCAACAATAGCACCAATCCACTATGAAATAAAGTTTTGATTATGTTTTAATATGCTTACATTTGATTATCTTTGTTTTATCTAATTTGCATATTTTATCATAGTCAAGTATTTCATAGGGATTTCAAATCTAATGTTTTTCAAAGGACTAACATGATGATATTATGTTAAGATTGTTAACCATTTGCAAATTTGATGTCCACACTTAATTATGAATTCGAGCTACGTTTCTTGGCATTAAATATTATAGACAAAACATTTATGCAAAACATCCATGTAAAACAACTTGCAGCAAATAGTTCTTATTCTAACACCTCTTATACAATTTCTCAATTTGTCTTCAATATTTGTTAACAAAGAACATAGCTCAAATCCTGTATGACTATATGTTTCATGATATTCTTTTTTCCTTGATCTGCTTGAAGCTCCCTACAACAAACTACCCAGGTTTGTTACCCTCGTGCTGATGTTTGGTTTTGTGACCGTTGCTAGATGGAAATCAAGGAATGAAACTACTGCTATATTTTGCAGTTAAAGTTGCAAGATCATTCAACCAACTATTACATAGATTGCTTGTGTTGTGAATATGTTTTATGATTTTCTTTCCTCCTATTTCAAAGCTCTATTTAATGTTGGGTTTCAATATTCTCTCATTTTATGTGGTTCTTGAGTGTTTTCCTAATAGTTATTTTACAATTTTCCTATTTCTCTATAATATTTAGTGCCAAATAATGGAGCTCAAATTTAGAATATATGTATGTATATATGTAATCATTCGGCCAGCCTTTGGTGTATTTCTTTTGATGAAGTTACCACTAGTTTGCTACAAATTTTAGCAAAAGACCTCTACATATTGCAAGATGACTCTGAGTCTACAACAAATCCTATTGTTATTAAAGGTCTTGTTTGTAAACCATACATCTTTACTAAGTGTGTTATATAAATATGTTTCATTATATTCTTTCTTCCTGATCTATTTCAATTTGATCGTCATACATTGGCTGCTACAAATACACAACATATTCTATTCTACCGACTACATTTCTCCACGCTCATAGAGCTATCTTTTGAGCTTGCTAAATCAACTATATAAAGCTGGTTCTTTATGATAATACCTACTTTATTTAGGTTATGTCAATTAATTATATGATGTGATCCTAAATATTTTTATGTAAAAAAGACCTTGCCCATTTCTTTAAACTTATACACAGATAACCAAATTTGAAACATATTGATACAAGATTCAAGCTACATCCTATGTTGGTAAATATTGAAGACAAATAGAGAATTCTATAAAAGGTATTAGACCTTATGATGAAAATTAGCTATAAGCATTTTTTCCTATAATTCTATCACTATTTAGACAATTTGTAACAACAATTTGTATGTGACAATTGGTTTCTCAATTGAAAATTCAAGCTACATTATTTGCCACTAAATATTATAGACAAAATAGGAAAATTGTAAAACAACTATTAAAAAAACACTTAAAAATCATAGGTAAATCATAGATGATTGGAAACTCACTAAATAGATTCGTACAAGACAAGAAAGTTGTGTAAGAGTTGGTTTGTCAATTCAAAATTCAAGCTACATTCTTTGGCACCAAACCCATATTAAATAGAACTCGTAAAGCCAATGAGTAGCAATAATCTACACAAACTGCCTATAACGCCCAGGCTTAATCATAAATTTGAGCTACATTGCCTAGCACTAAATTTTGTATACAAATAGAGAATTTTTAAAAGAGCTATTGCACGACAAATCCTCTTTATAGTTAAGCCGACGGAGAACCTGTTGGAAACTTCAAACAGATAAATTGAATAGATAAAAGAGATATTAGAAACAATAACACTTATTAGCCACCAAACTAATTTTATCTCCAACATGTTCATCCTTTCATACCAACCCTCTACATATACATTTTTATGCAATCACTCCTATGTTAATCTACAATTGGTCCTATGTTAATGCGTCTAATAGAAAAGATGCACACATATAACTAAAACAATAAATGGAGGCCAAAAAATACTAACCCTAACCATATTTTTTGAGGAAAGAAACAAGATTCAACTAAAATTGCTTCTATGGTAACAGGTATAAGGCCAAAGATGGAAAAATATAAACTCACTCGCATGCCAAGCAAGGGCTTGTCCAAAAATATGCACATTATGTGAAAGGTGGACAATGGGAAAAAGAATATCATGCAACATATTGGTGCAAGACAAGCAGTCTATGTAATAGTTGTAAGATCTATTAGGATGCTACTTAAGAATCAGATGTATGTCGTTCTCCAATGTTTTCCTTATAATTCTTTTACAATTTTCCTATTTTTCTATAATATTTAATGCCAAATAATGGAGATCAAATTTACAATATATGCATATATATATGTATGTATATATATATATACATATATATACATACATACATATATATATACATATGTAGACACATATATATACTTTGTGCATCTTTGGTGTTATACACATTTTGTACAATTAGTCCCTTGGTATCTTTCTAATTGATCTAACTTCAAATCCTTACAAAGAATATGGTATAGATTGTGAGCGACTACATAATTTATTCTTGTGTTTGCATATATACATTTGCACATTGATTGAGCTGCCATGGTTTTGATTTCACTTTGGTACCCACAATCTTTGTAGTTTGCTAGCAAATAGAGTAATTGTATAAAAGGAGCTGCATTATCTGGCATTCAGTATTATAGAGAAATGGGGAAATTGTAACAGAGCTATTAGTAAAACATACATACATATGCCCATATATATATATATATATATCTCTCTATATGTCAATGAAGTTTGTGGGGTTATACTCTTTTTTACATGGGTGTTTTGCATAGATGATTAGTTTATTGTTGATGTCTTCTTGTTATATATTTCTATCTTTGATGTTATACCCATTTTGGAGACTTCAAAGAGATTATCGCTCTTTGCAGGTGTAGGAATTGTAGTTAAATCTTCTTTCTTCCGTGAGAAATTGTAAAAGAGCTATTACACGACAAATCATATTCACGGCTCGGTTAACAGAAATCCTGTCGGAAACTTCAAACAAATAACAAACACTTTGCATATCTATATATATGCAATCACTCCTATGTTAATCTCCAATTTCACCCATGTTAATGCATCTAACAACAAAGACACACATGGAAAACTAAAACAATAAACGAAGCGTAATAAAATTACTAACTCTAACCATATCTTTTGATGAACGAAACAAGATATAACTACAATTGCTCATATGGTAATGGGTATAAGGCCAAAGATGCACAAAGATAACTACAAACAATAAACCAGGAATAGAAAAACTACAAACCCTGACCTTTTTTTTTAACAAAACAAAGAAGATTTAAATACAATTTCTCCATCCATACAAAACCATAATGCTAGACATCCATGGAAAACAACTTACAGATTCCAGAAAAAAATAGTTTTAACATAAACAATAAATAAACCATTTATACAAAACACCCAAGTAAAAAGACCTATAGATTGTGTAAAATGACAGTTTTAAAACCCTTCAATCTGCCATAAAACAAAGCTGAAGCCAACGATTTTTATAATAGTTTGCTATCAAACAAACCAGGGAATTGTAGACGATGATTTTTAGAATAGTCCACTATGAAACCAACACCACAATGGCTCTTTCAACAATGCAAATTAATCAATATACTTGCTCACACGTTACAAAAAATCCAAGCTACATTGGTTGGAATTAAATATTATAGAGAAACAGAGAAATTTTAAAAAAACTATTACATGACAAATCCTATTCACGGCTTGGCTGATGAAAATCTCATCGAAAACTTTAAACAAATAACAAACCCTCTGCATATCCATATATATACAATCACTCCTATCTTAATCAGCAACTGGGCAATAAAATTACCAACCCTAACCATATTTTTTGACAGAAGAAATAATATTTTACTACAATTGCTCCTATGGTAATGGGTATAAGGCCAAAGATGTACAAAGATAACTACAAACAATAAACCAGGAACAAAAAATTACAAACCCTAACCATATTTTTTGATGAAACAAAAAAGATTTAACTACAATTTCAACATCCACAAAAAACCATAATGCCAGACATCCATGCAAAACAACTTACATATTTTGGATAACAACAATTTTAACATAAACAATAAAGAAACAATTTATACAAAACACCCATGTAAAATGACTTACAGATTGCAGAGAATGATAGTTTTAAAACCGTCCAATTTGCCACAAAAAGTAGCAGAAGCTGACGATTTTTACAATAGTCTCCTATCAAACAAACTAGGGAACCGTAGGCGACGATTTTTAGAATAGTCCGCTATCAAACCAACACCACAATGGCTCTTTCAACAATGCAACTTAATCAATATAATTCCTTGCACATTACACAACACATCAGTATTGAAACCCTTAGACTTGCTACCAAAACGAACAATAAGTAGAGAAAAAAAGACAAACAATAAATTAATCATTTATGCAAAATACCCATGCAAAATGACTTACAGATTCTGCAACACAACAGTTTTAAAACCGTCCAACCTGCTAAAAAATGAAGCCAAATGCCATGAATTTAACAATATCCTGCTATCAAACCAACACCACAATGACTCTTTCGACAATACAACTTCATAAAAGTATACTTTCCCACATGCCAACATTGAATATTGCATTTACTTCATCTGCCACCATCATACAATGACAGGATGCATTGATGCTCGTGCCAACAAACACTTACCTTTCACCTTCCCCGTATTTAGGACACCATTCTTCTCCACCACCAACCCACATAATTACCAAGGTTCACGTCACCACAAAAAAACCTGGTGACCTCCTCGCCGGCCAGGACACCCCTGGCGCCAACAAATCCTATTCATGGTTGGGCTAACGAAAATCCTGATGGAAACTTCAAACAAAATAGCCTATCGGCTAATAAAGTTCTACTTACTAATCCCACTTGTGCACTCTAAATCATAGTTATCTGATCAAAGCAATTTAACTCTTTACTTGAAAGAGAACCATGGCCAAACAACACAATCATAGGAAAGTTGCAATGAAAAATTCAAACATCCTTGATATATTGAATTCATATGATTAAAATTTTACCAATTGGGAGACAATTTCATGATAGTAATATATTTATGTTCAAATTGGCTAACATTTGCTCATAAAAACCAGCTATTACAATTTACATACTTAGTTTATGACTCATACTCAACACTATTCTACCTTACTTCCTAATGAACATAAATTCATAACCTGTAAAAAATGAGAAAGAATGAGAATAAGAAGAAGAAAAAGAAGCCCTAAAAACTATCAGTAGTTGACACCTAGATCCTTCATCTTTCGTTGATCAATAACTGCCTCTCAACACTTGAAGAATCCTCAACCTGCACTTTGATTCATGCATCTTGCATTCACTTGCCCTCAAATAGAAAATTATTCCCATCATGATGAGCCACCATTCATCTATGCCTTGTTGTTGAAAATATCTTTTCCATCATCAAAACCCTTCACTCTAAAATTTACGTTGATCGTGAAAAATCTTCACCCATTTGTTTTTCCCTAAGGTTAAAAATTTACTCCTCCATTTTACCCTACATTGGAAGATTATTTGCTTCTTGCTGCAAATGTTATTTGTTTCTCTGTGAAAACTTTTAACCTACTTTTTCCTTGTTGCACTTTACATCTTCACTTCAGCAAATAAATTTTTCTAATCTTTATAATAGAGGCTTTCAACTTTGTTACTTGGAAAAATATTTTTTTTTATGTGTGCACTATTAATATTTTCCTAGCAACATTTAACACTTTACTCAGACAAAATAAAAAATACATTACTCGCACCATTACATTGAATTATTCTCCCCTAAACCTTTTTACTTTATATTTGAAAGACTTAGCTTTTAAATAATGAGAGCCCTAGATCATTTTATCGGGCTTTTTAAACTATATTCACCCGCACCCTTATATTTTAAGAAAAAACTTCACCAGTGCTTTTTACTTGTATTTAAAATTTGCTTGGGCCCACCATGGCCACTCCCCACCTCCCTACTACTTTCTTCTTACAACAGCATGGACACCAAGCTGGAATTTGATGGTCTATTTGACCATTTTTTCAATTTTAGACTGTATAGTTTGACTTGCTATATTTTTATTAAACCACAAAAAAATATTATAGAAAAAATATAATATAATATTTTAATTTAAAATATATATCATTTAATAATTTTTTATTATAAAAAGATAAATTAATTTAGAATAGAATATAACTTTTTCAAATATTTTTTAATATGAATTTAGAAACTTTTACATTTTTACTAATAGTTATCATTTTTTATATTAATATATATATGATTTATAATATTATTATAAAAATATTTATTAATTTAGAATCTTTTCAAAATAGAATATAATTATTTTTAATTTTTAGAATATATTTTAACAAGATTTTTTTTTAATATGAGCTTAGAAAATTTTATTAATTATTAATTATAACAATAGAATTTTATATTTATTATTAATAATTATCGTTGTTTTCTAACTTTTCAAGATATTGCATTTATAAATGATTTTATATAAAATTTCATAAATTATTATTTTTTGACAATTTATATTTTTCTTAGAATGAAAATGAAAGGCATTTAAATGACCAAATCATTATAAAATTTGCATATGATAGGTAGGGATGACCGTCAAATTCTAGGATGATGGAGACCCACGAGCTAGCAGGTAAACACTTTATAAAGCCCAGAATAAAATATTTGCACTGCAAAGGAAGGCTTCATAAAATAATATTAAAAATATCAAAACCTTTCATAAACTCCTACCTGCTTCCTCACCATCCTCTGCGGATGTCACCATTTGTTCCCATGGGCAAGCGGGGAAAGCTTCCTATTCATATGTTTATCATAACTGGGTCATTTTTTATATTGCAGGGACGTTTTTAATGATTTTTTGGCATTTTTGGCATTACTAGATACTCAAAAACATCTGAATCTTTGTTAAAAAAGCTTCCAATGTATTAGGAATGGTTCAAGCATCTTTTTGGAGGCTGCATTAACATTTCCTAGCTTGCAAATGTCTTTAAAAATCAACTCAAAGACAAAAAAAGTGATTAAACTCACTTTTAGCTCCCTCCACATAGCAATGGAACACATTTTGCAATTCACAAACAAATCCAAAGTAATAATCTCATGCCATCTTCTTCAAACTACCAAGATCTCCCTCAAGCGGTTAAGCTCTATCTACAAGGGACTAGGCTCTAATACCAATTGTTGAACAGTCTAGATAACTGAGAGGGGGGTGAATCAGTTATCCTAAAACAATTTTCTTTTAATTAATCTGGAGCAAGCTTAAATTAATCGTATAA
Source organism: Sequoia sempervirens (assembly GCA_007258455.2). Taxonomy (NCBI): domain Eukaryota; kingdom Viridiplantae; phylum Streptophyta; class Pinopsida; order Cupressales; family Cupressaceae; genus Sequoia; species Sequoia sempervirens. The sequence goes on from VDFB02011161.1 coordinate 210,308, forward strand.
TAATCAAACAGATATGAACATGAAAGTACATAACAACACCATGTACAATGAACACAAGAAATTACATGGAAACCCAAGAAGGGAAAAACCACGGAGAATGTGAATTCTCAATTATAAAACATCGGTTAAGGTGACATCAATTAAGGTGATTTTTACAAAGGCTCACTGCCAAAATGTTCATTGTAGGTAAGGCTTACTGCTGGTGAGCTTACTGCCCAACAAAAATAATTGATTACTAAAAAGTCTCATTGATAGAACATGAACTGATGAAGCTGCATCTATATATTTATGAAGTTAGTTCTGGTTTAAAGCACAATATCTTTCTGTAGCAGATCCGGTCAAGAATCTTCTGCACACCTTCCTTGCATAGTCTCTGCGCTATTGATTACTTCTTCCTAACACTTTCCTTTTGCTTCCTTTTCTGTTTCTTGTCGCATAGTCCTTCACACCACTTTTTGTTCACACACACTACTTCTTCTTCTTGTTTGGAACCAAAGAGATGTTTAATATATATGTACTCATAGAACAAAATAAGTTTGCCTAGAAAAACATGTTGGCTTGAAGAACAACCTTGAAATACCTTATGCAAAACATGTCAACTTGAAGAACATCCTTGAAATATTCAAGAAGGCTTGGCATGCAAGAATCAAACCCAAAAGATAGGCCACACATAAAGATCTTCTTACCACATTACCAAGGGACCCATAAATAGGTCATACATAAGATTGGTTCATCACATAATTATCAAAAGATAGAAAATTTTGAATTACATGAAATATATTCCGGAGCCGATGGGAATGCCACAACCAAAACCAAATCTTGATTATCATCAATTTCAATACCAATTGGAGAATCACAATTAGACATTCCAAAACTTGTAACATGCTACATGAATGTCTGGATAGCAAGGATACACAAAATAAGCTTTCAGCACAACAACCAACATCAAAAGGTTATACTTCATTATCCCACACTATTTACTTCCATAGATGTCCCAAAAAGTACTGCCATATTCGGATCAAGAATAATATCCACACTACACAACATCAAATCACACAATAGGATAGATCAATTTTTTATATCATCCGGAGCACAACCTTCTGGATCCTAGGTTTTGACATCAATGACAACAATGCTAAGCCATTTCAACAACTTCGTAACACAAGAAACTACTCATGGTCTTGGTTATTGTCCTTTCATAGAAATCAACCCATCAAACAAGACTTCACTTAATATCAACACTATTACAAAAGATTCCTTGAAAGAGACACAAGAAATAAGCAAATATTTTCTTAATTTCAATGTCATCATGCAAAACACTAATGATTTAAATTCATTAGATTTTACACCCTCTTGTAAAGGAGAGAACCAATCTAAAGAGTCTTGCATAAGTATGACATCTTGTACTAAGCAAGAGATATATTTGTTACATAATAAAGGAATATCTTCCATTGATCAAGAGGCTATCTTGTCAAGACTCCTCCAAGAACATGAAATAAATATTACTAAAAACATTCATTTTTTGCATATCATAGAGTTCATGGTCATGCTACTAATGAATGCAAGGCTTTAAACAATAAAATTCAACATCTCAAGGAATGTGGTGCTCTTCCTTGTGTTGAAGCACCTGATTCTTCTAACTGATACTTACTTTCATCCTATTCGGTTCACCCTTGTCCTGCACTAAGTGGGGGCAAGGGGTTAGTTAGCCTTGTCCTCGTATGTCACTTTTTGTTACCTCTTTCGTCTACTTGATCACCTTTCATGTACATATAAGAGCAAGCTTGGGATGTGGAAGACATGCTTTAAGTTGGATCACATGTGACATACTATATTTTTCATGATGTAGCTTATTCGAAACATATAACTTGGCATAGGGCTTTCCGAATAAGCTCTCATCTCTTCTTCTACTTTAAAGCAATTGCTCATAGCAGTGGTGCTAGCAGCCACTTTAAAGTGGGGGCATACATTGACACTCATATTTCATTGTTCAATTTTCTTTCTTCTTGCAATGCGTCCTTTTCATGGTGCTATCATTGGGTTTGATTCCCTCTAAGAGCGTGGTATTTCTTTGACTTTTCTTCTCTTGGAAACATTAGGCACAATGTTCCCTAAGAAGAGACCTTGCACAAATTAAGCAAAATCCCTTTGAACAAATCTTACACTATTTTGCATTTACAATGTCTATTATTTTCAAGCATATGAAGTTTTTCTTGCCTCATGGAGCTCGAGGGTTATTTTTGTGTGGCACCTTGTTAAAGTTATCAAGAGGTATAACTTTTGTATGGTTAAGCAGGAATCCCAATCTGAGGCACGACTCTCCCCATAGCCATTTGTGTGTGTGTGTGAGTGCATACTAGCCAAGAGTACATGTTCTCATCTTTTAGGACTTCTCGACTGGCGGACAACCAAGAGTTTTGTCGCCTCAGAGTGAGTATGCATTTTTGGAAAAACAACCTAGATCTGATCAACATCATGATGGACAAACAATCGAAGCTTGATTTTCCTTTTTATTTTTGCGTATTTTTGTTGTTTTCATTGCATGATCATGTATCTTGTTCTATTTCAAATAATACACCATGTGCATGTCCTCTTGTGCTTATGTCAGTTTCACTTAGGATTTTGGATTCTAGGGGCTTGACCGCCTCCTTGATCTTTGTTATCCTAGACCATCCGCATTGGTATGATTGGACCCCTCTTGAATGTGTACTTTTCTATGAGTTTGAAGTAATTTCATCCTCTCACTAAAGTGGGGGCTAAATGTAGTGTCAAAAAATGGGTCCCTTGACATTTTCACGCTTGATATATAGGAATAATTAATGATAAATTGGATTTAATGTCACCTTGGTCTAGTGTTGTGAGGTGTTTTACACATCCACATTAGGTCGTGGGCCCTTTTTAAGTTGAATTAACTTAACTCTTCCTTAATATAATGTTGTAAAATGCATTTATTTACACTTTCACATTAAATTTAAGGGTCTTGTAAACTAAATCAGACCTAATCTAGTGTTGTAATGTGTTTTACACATTCACATGATATTTAGGACCCTTCTAAGCTAAAGACTCAATTTTCCCTTAATTTAGTGTTGTAAAGTGTATTTACTTACACTTTCACATTGGATTTTGGACCCTATTGCATTTATAACCTTAATATAATCATTAATAGGCCCCTATTACCCCATATTGTGCATCCCAGGACATATTTTGATCAAAGACCTGACAAAATCAACATATAAACTTAATTTTTTCACTCCTTGACACTTTAGCATGAAAAATAGCCCCTGTGGGTGATGTAGAGCAGGGAAGAGATCTTCAAACAATCACAATTGAGTCTATTTTGAACCATCCATCAACCTTGAAAACCCTAACTTGGCATTGTTTCACAATTTCTTTGTATTCTTCTTGTAGCATATCAAACAATGAATTTTCTTCATATCTTTCAAAAGAAGTTTCACACCCACAAAATAATTGACATTATAGATACCCTTTATGGCATTATTTAACATATCTAATTTGTGCATACAATTGTTTTGGAACTTCACCTTCTTATTTTGATTGCTACATAGAAATGAGGCTCAATTAGCCCTGTTTCTCAAAACACCTTTAATAAAAACCTTTCCCCAAACTCAAAATTCCACTTTAGAAATTTAACCAGATTACAAAAGGTCTAAATCAACATTTTTTAAAAATGAAACTCCCACAAACTCATCAAACCACAAAACCCTTATGTAGGCCTATTTAGGCTTATCACATAGGGGTTTATTGAAACTACAAACTCCAAGCCTCCACTCTGCAAACCAACACTTCAAACACATGAAATATGACCTACACAAACATTTCCAACCTTTACAAGTCCATTCCCAAAAAAATTTGAACAAACCCTAATCTCTAGCCATCCATTCATGCCTAAAACCCATGAAATTTCATCTAGGGCATCACTCAAACTTCACTTATATGCCTTCCTTGCCCCTGCAAAGCACATAAAAAAAAAGCCTACATCTAAATATTCCATTACACCACGTTAGAACATTTTTCACTAGGTGGAAGGGCTTACAATTCCATTTTATGCAATGAAACCCTCAAATTTAGGGTTTCCAAGGTAGTTTCAGTAAAATTCTTCGAAATCTCAAAAAACTTAATCAAATTAGACAAAATAAATTGTAAATGAAATAAAATTCACCCAAGCATCTACTTCAATTCAACTTAGATAATTAGCAACTTGTATGGGGTTGTACAAACCTTTGTAGCATCAATATTCAAAGAAAAACACAAGAAACTTGCACTTGTATTATTCAAAGTTCAAAACTACTTTAGCCAACCTCTTCCATAATTCACCCAAAGGGTTTTAAAAGCATTTCACATCATATCCCATAGATTCCAACTAATTTATGAGCTACTTGACTGTTAGACTTCCAAAATATGACAAAAATGCAAAATTGCATTACACTTTTTGCAATATTTGCAACAAAATGACAACTTGAACCAAAAATGACCCCATGAGACCCAAGTACATAGAAAATGGTCTATTATGACCTAATTACACCAAAAAAGACTCAAAAACACCAAATACTCAACATTAGATCAAAATTGGACAATTTGACAAGGTGCCCCTGCACCATACACCTGGATAGAAAAAGGACTCAAGTCCCCTTGAGGACTGTGTTACAAAAAAAACATGTTTCATTTGATCCTTCAATGATCTCCAAGTTGTATATCCATCTGTTGATCCATTCCAATGAGTGACCAAGTATTAAAAACATGCGTTGTTTCTTACCTTTGACTGATTATTTCCTTGAAAATGCTGCTCTTCACTTGACGTGTGATCTTTGAGTGCTATTTCCTCAGGAAGTGTTGTCACATTTTCCCCTGTACCTGCCAAATTACCTTTCCCATTCTTGAATTGAAGTGTATTCATCTTCATTCCCTTTGTGTGCTCAGATTTGTTCACATTTATGTATATCTCACCTTTCACCTCTTCCTCTTGCCGTGGTTCACCTACAACTGCTACTTCATTAGACCTATGAGCCTCTAACATAAAATGAATGAGTTGGCCAATATCTCCTTTTGAAAACAAGGAGTGGAACAAGTCTCCTTTACCTTCCTAGCAACATACTCCTAAACTCATCTTGAATCTTCAAGATCAATTCATCCTTGACCTTCTCCATATCAAATGTTGTCATTAACTCAATATGATGTCCTTCCAAAGATAAATCATATTTCATACTTGTAGTCTCAACATTCCCATGCTTTGAAATGGCTGCAAGATTAATGTCTTCTTGCTCTACTTTTATGAATTATTTTCCCTCCAAAATTGAATCATCTTTCAAATCTAATGTTTTAGCATCTCCCTGCTTGATAGTGGTTGCAAGTGTCATGTTTTCTCCTTTCTCTACTTTGGTGAATTCCTTTCTTCCTAACATTATCACTTTAGCTTCCTTAGCTTGTTCCTTATCATCTTCTATCAATGGAGTCATTGTAAAAGAAATTCCATCCTTCTCAATCTCATAAGTATTATTCCTACCATCATATATTACATGCCTCTCAAACTACCATGGTCTCCCTAGCAACAAAATTACACATGTCCATAGGCAACACATCATATAGAATCCTATCTTTGTATCCACCTATATTGAAATCAACCCAAGCTTTATCATTTACTAAAACAGATTGACTCTCATTCAACCAAGAAACTCTATAGGGAGTATCATGTGGTATCTTTTCTAACTTAATTTTGTCAACCATTTCTATAGACAACATGTTATCTATGCTTCCAGAGTCTATTACTACTTTACATACCTTTCCCATGCACTTGCAAGTGGTCTTGAAAAGTGTTCTTCTTTGTTGTGGCTCCTTCTCCTTTGATGCTTTGAGGAGTGTTCTTATAACCATTAGAGATTTTGCAACTTTAGGAGAAACATATTGCATTGGAGAGTTTACACTCTCATCTTCATCTTCTTGCACTAGTTGAACTCTCTTTTCACCACCATGTGAACAGGAAGGTTGTTTGTCCTTGCACTGCCATGCTTGATGGCCAAACTAATTGCAATGATAACTTCTTCTAGAGAAGGTATTTGAACCTCTACCTTGTCCACCAAATCTTCCTCTAAAACTTGGTCCACTGCCTCTAAAGCCACCTCTTTGATCAAAAACTTATTCTTTACTTTTACTTGGATCTTTTTCTTCCTCGTAGCATTTCCTTGAACCTCTTCCTCTATTAGTGTTGCCTCTACCTCTATACCTTGTCTTTATTTCCTTCTTTTAAACTTTTCTTCTACCCTAGTAGCCAATTGAAAACATTCTTCAACCATCCTAGGAGTAGCAAGACTCAATTCATCATGATTATTGAACCTTAAACCATTCATATACCTTGCTATCTTTTCAGTTTCATCCTCAAAATGACTAGTTCTAATGCTAAACTTATGGAACTCCTCTCTATAGGCCACGACATCCCTCTCCTTCTGCTTGAGATTCTATAACTTCCTAAATGTCTAAATTGTATGACCACCTGGCAAGAATTGACTCTTAATCTTTGACACCATCCTATCCCATGAACATATTTTTTCTTTGCCATTTTTCACTCTTTCTTCTTGTACATAGTTCCATTAGGTTAGGGCAGGGCCTTTCAACGTTTTCTTTGCAAACTTACCTTCTGATCATCTGCTACCTCCTTGTATTCAAAGTAATTGTCTAGTGCATCAATCCAATCCAACACTTCTTCAACAACTAACTTTCCTCCATACATTGGAAAATCTATTTTCACCTCAAAAGCATCTCCTCTGATAGCCTTCAACATTTTCACCATAATTCTTTCATCAGAGTCCAACTCATCATCACCTTGGACTCTTCTTGGAGGTTTTTCATTCTCACCCTCTTCCTCTTCCTCTCGGTCACTTTCCTTTGTAGTGGCCTTTTCCTCTCCTTTGATTTGTTTCTAATGCTGCAAGTCTAGAAAAAACTACTTCTTGAGACTCTTTCATCATCCTTATCTCTCTAGCAATGACTGCACTACCTTTAGGAGGCATCTTTTCCTTCAATTTGCAACTTTTCCCTTCTCCAAACTTCAACCTCTTTCCTTGAAAAGATGAAAACCTATCCTCTGATACCAATTTTATGTAGAGTAGGGAGGAGATCTTCAAACAATCACAATTCAATCTATTTTGAACCATCCATCAACTTGAAAATCCTAACTTGGCATTGTTTAACAGTTTTTTCATATTCTTCTTGTAGCATATCAAACAGTGAATTTTCTTCATATCTTTTAAAAGAAGTTTCACACCCATAAAATAATCAACATTATAGATACCCTTTATGGTATTCTTTAACATATATAATTTTTACATACACTTGTTTTGGAATGTCACCTTCTTATTTTGACTGCTACACTGAAATGAAGCTTAATTAGCCCTATTTCTCAAAGCACCTTCAATAAAAAAATTTCCCTAGACTCAAAATTCCACTTTAGGACTCCAACCAAATTACAAAAGGTCTAAATCAACAAATTTTTTGAAATGAAACTCCCACAAACTCATCAAACCACAAAAGCCTTACTTAGGCCTATTTAGGCTTGTCACACAGGGGTTTATTGAAACTACAAACTCCAAGCCCCCACTCTGCAAACCAACAATTCAAACACATAAAATAAGACCTACACAAATCTTTCCCACCTTTACAAGTCCATTCCCGAAAACTTTTGAACAAACCCTAACCTCTAGCCATCCATTCATGCCTAAAACCCATGAAATTTCATCTAGGGCATCACTCAAACTTCACCTATCTGCCTTCCCTACCCCTGTAAAACACATAAACAAAAATACTACATCTATATCTTCCATTCCACCAAGTTAGAATGATTTTCCTTAGATGGAATGGCTTACAATTCCATTTTATGCAATCAAACCCTCAAATTTAGGGTTTCCCAAGCAATTTTAGTAAAATGCCCTCTGTAATAACAAAATTCAAAGAAAAAAGCAAGAAACTTTCACTTGTATTATTCAAAGTTCAAAACTACTTTAGCCAACCCCTTCCACAATGTACCCAAAGGATTTTAAAATAATTCCACATCATATCCCATCGGTTCCAACTAATTTTTGAACTACTTGACCATTACACTTCCAAAACATGACAAAAATGCAAAATTGCATTACACTTTTTGCAATATTTGCAAAAAAATGACAACTTGAACCAAAATTGACCCCATGAGACCCATGTACATATAAAATGGTCTATTTTGACCTTATTACACCAAAAAAGACTCAACAACATCAAAGACTCAACATTAGACCAAAATTGCACAATTTGAAAAGGTGCCCCTACACCAGTGGGACCTATTCACCACCTTGGGCGAATGAGTCCTATCTAGGTGGGAATCATTCACCCAGGATAGCGAATGAGTCCCATTTGGGCTATTTTTAAGGATTTGAGTAGGAAAAGTTGGTTTTTAAATCAAATTTCTCCTATGTCGGCCTTGGGGATGAAATTAACGATCATGTGAATGGATTGCCTATATAAATGAGCTCTCAAATAATTATTTCATTATATATTCATGAGATCAAGCCAAGAAAGCAAGAGGTAAGCATTTCAAGTCTTCATAATGTCATCAAGATAGCTTTCAAGATCAATTCTACGACATTCAAGGGCAAGCTTCTTCATCAATTGTTGCAACAATTTAAGATCCATCATCATAGAAAGGTTCTAATTGCATTACTTCATATTCATGCTTCATTATCTTATTTCATCATTTGGTTTTATTAGCTAAAAGGGGTTTCACCAAGGCAAACCCCCATTCCCTAACAATTCAACAAGTTTTTCTCTCTCTATTTGTGTGATTGCAGATCTAGGTACTTTGAAGACTTGAAGACTATTCAAGATTAGATTTCAAGCTTGTCTCTCAATTTGCAAGGTCCAAATATTCACTAAAAGGTCATCTACAGCCCCAAAAATAGACTTTCAAATCCGAGAACCTGTTGGAACAAAAAGAGAAAATCAAGAGTTGTAGATCAAAACTTTGAAATTCCAAAAAATCCAAACTAGACTTATTCGCTAGAAGTGGCGAATGAGTCCCACATCAGGTTTTTTGTAGAGATATTTGCAGATTTGGATACCCATTTGCTTGAAACTTGCTCCTGTGCAAAAATCCAAAATTGGGATTGATTCACCCAAAATGGTGAATGAGTCCCACCAAGCCTAAAAAGCAATAATTTTAGGATTTCAGAGCTCCATTCCATCTCTCTCTAGATTCTAGGTGCACACTTTAAGTTTCATAGCTTTCTATTTTGTTTCATGGTCATTTCTAGGTCATTCATTGATGCATTGTATTAAACTAGGGTTTTGCATGCATTTCATCCTTTATTGCATTGTCTTTCTAAGTCTAAACTTAGTGGTGAACCCCTCTTCTAATCTAAAATCATAACCTAGGATACCCTATTTTCAGATCTCTTGCCTCTATTATTGGGGTGAGATCTCTAGGGTAATCTTTGAATGTAAAGTACAGAAGATTGTTGCCCTAGGTCCTAAAACCATAGTGGAGACAAAATTCTATGTTATAGATATTAAGGAAAAAATATAATATGCAAAGAAATAATTGAAGTGATGATGAATTAACTTATAATATGGAGTATGTATAGAGTAATAATTGTCTAAAATAGTGGTGCCTAAAAATAGGCATGCAACCACTTAATTCAGATCTAGATAAAAAAATCAAGTGGTTGGCTAATAATAGAACATGGATAAAAATAGACACATAACTCCTTAACACTAATAAGTAGGATCAATTCCTCGACTAACACCCCCTCTTAAGCATAGCTTAGGTGGGCTCAAATAAAATTGAGTTCTAACAACTAGGCTTGATGAGATACTCAACTACAATGCAATCTCTCTTAAAGTGGAAAAAGGGGAAAAAACCAATGAGAAAAAAATTACCCAAAAGAGAGAAAAGAAGATGAAGAGTACTATAAGAACCCCAAAAGATGAAGTTGCTTTTAAATTATATCATACCTTAAGAAGACCTTGTAGATGAATGCAATTTCTCTTAGTAAAAGGCTTGATGAAAATGTCAACAATTTTCTTTGAAGACTAGAAATAGACTAAGTTGACAATTTTACCATGAATAAGCTCTTGAATGTGATTTTCATGTGAACCTCTATGTGTTTGGCCCACTAGTGCTATACTAGATTCATGCATATTTGGATAGTGCTCTTCTTGTCACAATGGATTATTATAGACTACTTGTTATGGAATGACAAAATTAGTGAGAATTCCCTCAAGCAAAAGAGCCTTAGTAGCTACATTAACAAATCTCATGTACTCTGTCTCAATGGATGATAAAGCAATAAATTTTTTCTTTATGCTAGAAAAATTGATAGGACAAAAAACTAATGATAAATTATAATCTAAAGTAGACTTGTGATTCTATTTATCACCAACCCAACATAAACTTGTGTATCCAACCAAGTTGGCCTCTATGTCAACTCTATAATGAATCCCAAATCTGAGAGTACCTTGAAGGTAGTGAATGATCCTCTTATTTTCTTTCCAATGTAGCTCATGAGGTTCTTGTATAAATCTTGAAACCATGCCTACTGTATATAAATTTTCAAGCATGGTATGATTTAGATAGATGAGATTGGCAACATTTTTTTGATACAAGGTAGCATCATCCAATGGTGTAGTATAGTTATTATCAAGATTGAATCCAAATAGAATGGATTTAGAGAAAGATTATAATTAGTCATCTAAAATTGAGCAAGTAGATCAAGAGTGTGCTTGGGTTGTGCAAGGGTGATTCTTGAATTAGACTATGAAATCTCAATATCAAGGAAGTAGTGTAATAAACTGAAGTCTATCACACATCAAATGTATCTTGTGGAACTAAATTTACTATTGTAATAGTAGATGAAGAGCTCGTAAAGACTAAAAGATCAACGAAAAAAAGTAATAGTATCAATAGTGAACCATCTTTCCACAAGAGATATATTAATAGATTAATTACATCAAGAGAAGCCTACATATAGGAGGAAATAATTCATCATGGCATACCAAGATCAAGGGGTCTATTTGAGTATATAGATGAATTTCCTAAGTCTAAAAGCTAAGAATGAATCTTGAAGAAACCTTGGTGGTTATTCCATGTAGATATACTCATCAAGGTATCTTTGAAGAAAATCACCCTCCACATCCATTTGGTGCACATTCAAACCATGTATTGCAACAAAAAAAAGTGTGAGTTAGATTGAAGTCATATTAGCCATGAGTGCTAAGGTCTCTATGTGGTCAATGCAAACAACTTGTGAAAAACCATTGACAACCAAACGTGCCTTGTATTTATCAACCAATCCACTTATAGCAAAATTATTTCAATATCCACCTACATCAAACTACCTTCCTTCCCTTATAAAAATAATTTAAATCTTGTGTGGTTTCTCATTAAGGAATCATATTCATCATTTATAGCACTATCCCACTTAGGCATGTTTGATTCCTCTCAAAATGTTTATGGATCAAAGGTTGAGAAAAAGTAAGAGTGTGGCCCACTTTGATAGTATGAACATGTGTGTCTACCATATGTTGGATTAACAACCCAAGTAGTTTCACTCTAAAATTTATATCCAGCCCAAAGAGGGTAAAAAGTGGGCAAGTAAATTGCTAAAATATCATCCATTCAAACATGTGTACAAGAAAATGAAGATGACTCCCTATCAATATCTTCACTATTAGAACTAGAAGAACAAGAATAATCTACCTTAGTATTTTATTCTAGATGGTTTAAGTCATTAAAAGAATCATAAAATCCAAGTGAATCCAAAATAGGAGAAATTTCAAGTACATAGTTGATAAGACTCTCCTATAACATAACATTGCTCTTAATGAACAACTCATGTGTGGTCAAATGGAATAGGTGATAACCTTTTACACCATTTGGATAACCTACAAAGATGCAACCTTTGTCTTGGAGTTGTTAGAAACTAAGATCACCTGCATGCAATCAATCACCTGTCACATGCAAAAGACATGTAGAACCAAAGAAGATGTTCTGTAAACCTCAAAGTAAAAATGTATTATTGAGAATCAATTATTACAAAGAAATCAATCCTTATGAAGGAGATCAAGAAAACCTAAAAGGGAAACCCTAAATGAAACCCTAGTGTGCACACTTAATAATTAATCAATTATTAATGTGCCTAAGTTTAGCTTAAGTAACTAAAGGAATAAGTGACTTAATTAATTAACCAATATGATATAATTAATTAAGTAGAATAACTTATTACTCTAACACCCCCCCTTAAGATGAACTTAGGAAGAAGCTAAAACACTAGAAGAAGATGCATGAAAGCAAGGATGGGTCCCGGCAACAAAGGCCTGATCAAGTACCCATTTACAAATGCAAGAATGAGGTAGAGGAGGAAAACCTAGTGAGACAAAACCCCCCTACAATGAGATGACTACTGCAAAGAAGCACTAGAAGAACACTCTGGAGTAACAATGGAACCTGAAACTGGCAAGCAAGGAAAGATACTTCTGTTTACTACTGAAACCAGATGAGAGTCACTGATTGACTCAAGGAATCATGATAAAGCAACAGCAGACCCGATGCTATGGAACACTCGAAAACTCCAAACGGGAACAACCTTGGAATCTATGAAGCAGCAAGCGATTATTGAATGATGTATTATTGAAAATGAAGTGCAAAGATGCAAGATGCACCCTCCCAACTGCCAAAACATCCAAGTAATCTCGAAACAACCCATCGGGCCAAATCTGGACTAAGCGACCAACCTAGGATAGATACAGAAAAAGTGCATGGACAAAAAACATAGAGCTCCTTAATACCTTTCCAACGTCGCAAAGATAGCAAAAATCAGAGATTGTGGCAAAAAGTTATGAGCTTGGGAGTCCAAAATAAACATCTGACTTCAAACAGAAATAAATGTAGATAAACATTAAAATACTAAAAATAAATAGCACCACTGGAAAGTGCTCGGAACCAACTTTTCGGTGATATCTCGTTTGCCTGATTTTGATACTGTATGCCCAAGTTATGACCGAAAGAAAAAAACTGCTCCTTTAGGAAAAATTAGTGCTAAGAGGGGCAAAGAGGGCCGGCCGTACGGATGATGTCATCATGATGTCATGCTGATGTCAGCAAAATGGGAGCTTAAATTTGACATCCATTTGGCTGTTGGCGCAAAAAAATGCCTCCCTGCAAAAATTTGACAGCCGTCTGAGATGGGCCTCTGCAGAGAATATGTGAGGGAATATTTTGAATGTGGATGGATTTTTGTCAGCTGCCATTGGATTCTGAAGACCGCCGGTGAATTGTGAAGACTGTCGGAGGAAGGTGGTGGTCGTTGAAACTAGGAGTGGCTTCCGACAAGGGGTTGGAAGGGGCTCGCAGGAAAAATTGCATCCGCCAGAGTTTTGAAGAATGCCCGCCGGTGGTAGGGCCCCACCCTGCCAGCAGTGGCGTACAGGCCTGCCGCGGCAGGGTACAGGGTACCCTCTGCCACAGGCATTAATGCCTGTCAACCCCTTTCAAAAAAAACTTTTTGCATAATTTTTGATGATTGTTTTTAATAAAAACTTTTTCCTTTTATTTTTTTGATATTTGATTTTCAAAAAAACCTAATAATTTTTTTTTTTACATGCAGGATTTTTTTTTTAAAAACTTGATATATTTTTTTTCGAAGATTGTGCATAGGGACGGTATAGAGGCCGTACGGACAATTTTTTTTGGCCTCACAAACAACGAACGCTGAATATAGGCAAGTTATATGTCATTTTTCATCTCTCGGATGCTCTGGATTTGATGGCAAGGTTCGATCTGCCTGAAAATGCACCAAAAGCTTTGCAACTCCCAGATCTTGCAAAAAAGATGCCTGTGGAAACCCTTGCATTAGAAACTCACTGAAAAGCCATATCTTCAGATCACAAACAGGCAGCTGCAGGTTTGGAGCTCTGATACCATGTTAGAAACCAAGATCACCTGCATGCAATCAATCACCTGTCACATGCAAAAGACATGCAAAACCAAAGAAGATGTTCTGTAAACCTCAAAGTAAAAATGTATTATTAAGAATCAATTATTACAAAGAGATCAATCCTTATGAAGGAGATCAAGAAACCCTAAAAGGGAAACCCTAAATGAAACCCTAGTGTGCACACTTAATGATTAATCAATTATTAATGTGCCTAAGTTTAGCTTAAGTAACTAAAGGAATAAGTGACTTAATTAATTAACCAATATGATATAATTAATTAAGTGGAATAACTTATTACTCTAATAGGAGTTATATTTCCTTACCATGTTGCTTTGATATGTATACCATGTATGGAAATATGAAGATCCTAAAATGCACAATTGATAATTTTCTACATGTTCAAGCTTCAAAGGGAGTAATTTCATTCAAGGCTTTGTGAAGAACTCAATTTTAAATATAAAAAGAATAGTTTATTGTTTTTTCCTAATGTTGTGGTGTAAGGCCCTTGGAGTGTATCACTCAAGTAGCCACCTCTTTTAAGGATATATTTGTGTGTTAAGAAACACCATTCTATTGGGGAATATAAGGAGATCCACATTGCAAGTATATCGCTTATGTTGTAAGAAATTGCTCAAAACTTTTGTTGGCATACTCACCCTCATTTTCTATTAAAAGAACCTTGATGAATTTCCTTGTTTTTTTCTAGAAGATTTTTGTCGAAAGAGGTAAAACTAGAGAAAACAACAAATTTTTTAATTAGAATTTATAATTAGATAAAAAGACAAAAAACTAATCAAGTAGCTTCTATATCTAATACATTATGTGTAGTATTTTTATTATGATGTTGGTCCCACAAACTACCCAATCTACAATGTGTCATTTGAAATATTGAATGAATGCAATTAACCCTTCCAAAATCACATTGTCATAACTCATTTATCCACAATTCCTCAAATTATTTGTCTAATTAAAAAATTAAAAACAAAAATTAGAATTTAGAATAGTTATTATACTATTTCTAATACATTTCTATTAATTTTTGTCAATTATAAAATAAATATGTACTATTACAATACTTCAAAATAAATACTCATGACTAATACTTGTAAAAATTTACATTCAAAGATTACTCTCTCTTGTCATGTACATTGGTAGGACACAAAAAAATCATGTGATAAAGGGGGTAACAAAATCAATTTCTATTTAGTCTTAATTCACACAAACCTTTTGTTTCAACTTGTAGAACTCATTGATTATTTTTATCCACAAAGATATTATGATGTCACTGTGTATTTTTGTTCCTTCTTGAATTCTTTCTTGTGATTTGAATGTTAATATTCAGCCTAATTATCCATTGTTGTTTGGATTATTTGAGTGTTGGATTGGCCTATATTCTTTTAAAAGGGAATATTACTTATTTTTGAAAGAATAATAAGGACCATCTTTACTGTTCATCTGAAACTTTCCAGAATTTATTGGATGTATTTATGGAGTTTGAATTGGGTGATATATTCTTTAGATTTGGATGAATAAATATTTACTCTTGATTATTAAAGAAGAGGGTACATAAGAATAATAATTTTGTAGAGTCTTTATATTTATATTAAATTTTCTTAGAATTATTTAAATGTAAGTAGTACATTCTTTAAATTTGAGGACAAATATTTACTCTTGATTGTGGAATCATAAATTTTTTAAGGGTAATAAGTCTTAATCATCTTTAAGTTCTCATAAAACATGCCTAAAATTATTCAAAAGTACTGTAGAGTCTCAATTAAAGAGTACGTTCTTTAAATTTGATGGGACAAATATTTACTCTTCACTATTGAATATTTAAGAGCAATAAGTCTTTACTTCTTTATTGTTCCTTAAAACTTGCCTAAATTTATTGAGATATACTATAGGGTCTTTATTGTACCTTAAAACTTGCCTAAAATTACTGAGATATACTATAGATTCTCAATTAAATATTGATGGCTTAGTTAAGGATTAACTCGATCATCTTAGATGTGAGACAAATATGTGGACAATGCTTAAAGTGGAGTGGAAAATGAGAACACGTATATTTTGTAACAAGGGGGTCGTGGAGACATTATGAAACAACATTATGGAATGTGTAGCCTATAGTGGCATCTATGCCAAGTATGAAGAAAATTTATATGTGGACAATCTAACCATCTTCTTTAAATAGGTAAAACTATACAAAACAACAATTTTTTTTATTAGAATTAACAATTAAATAAAAAGAAAGCAAAACAAATCAAGTAGCTCCTATATCTAATACATTACATGAAACATTTTTATCATGATTTTGGTACCATAAACTACCTAATCTACAATGTGTCCTTTGAAATATTGAATAGATGTAATTAACACTTTCAAAATCACTTTGTCATAGCTCATTTGTCCACATTTCCTGAAATTATTTATCTAATTGAAAATTTAAAGACAAAATTTATAATTTAAAATAATTATTATATTATTTCAAATACATTTCTATTAATTTTTCCAATTACAAAATAAATACATACTATTACAATACTTCAAAATAAATACTCATTACTAATGCTTGTTCATTCAAAGATTACTTTCTCTTGTCATGTACACTGGTAGGACACAACAAATTCATGTGACAAAGGGGTGACAAAATTGATTTCTATTTTGTCTTAATTCACACAAACCTTTTGTTTCAACTTGTAGAACTGTCTTGATTTTTTTTATCCACAAAGATATTACCGGTAAATATGTCACTATGTATTATTGTTCGTTCTTGATTTCTTTCTTGTGATTTGAAGGTTAATATTCAGCCTAATTATCCATTGTTGTTGGATTATCTGAGTGCTGGATTGGCTTATATTCTTTTAAAAGGGAATATTACTTATTTTTGGGAGAATAATAAGGATCATCTTTACTGTTCATATGAAACTTTCCAGAAGTTTTAGGATGCAATATGAAGTTTGAATTGGGTGGTACATTCTTTAGATTTGGCTGAATAAATATTTACTCTTAGATTATTAAAGGAGAGAGTACGTAAGAATAATAAGTTTGCAGGGTCTTTATTATTTATATTAAATTTGCTTAGAATTATTTAGATGTAAGTAGTACATTCTTTAAATTTGAGTGGACAAATATTTACTGTTGATTGTGGAATCAAAAAATATTTAAGAGTAATAAATCTTAATGATCTTTATAATTTCCATAAAACTTGCCTAAAATTATTCAAAAGTACAGCAGAATCTCAATTAAAGAGTACATTCTTTAAATTTAATGGGACAAATATTTACTCCTAACTGTTGAATCAGAAAATATTTAAGAATAATAAATCTTTACATCATTATTGTTCCTTAAAACTTGCCTGAAAATATTGAGATATGCAGTAGAGTCTGAATTAACTTATTGGACAGACTATTGATCTAGATGATATTTAAGAATAGTCATAGTTACTGGATCTCAAAAAATATTAAATAAAAAACAAAACTAGTAGACGCCGCGAACTATAAATAAGGGTAGCAAATGGAGGAGAAAAACCACGGAAAAGAAAGCATGGCTGTGAGAAGTGGTAAGAGCAGCATGTCCTCATCTTTTTCATTATGTGTAATGCTTATGGTATTTTTACTAGTAGATGTGGGAGTGAGTCAGAATTGTGGTTGCGCCAATGGACTGTGTTGTAGTCAATATGGCTACTGTGGAACGGGCAATGGATACTGTGGAGAAGGTTGCAGAGAAGGCCCTTGTTATTCTTCTCCTTCTGCTGCTGGTGGAGGAAGTGTGAGTTCCATAATCACTGCTGATGTTTTTAACTCTATAGTTGGAGAAGCAGGCAGTGGGTGTGAGGGGAAGGGGTTTTATAACTATAATGCTTTTATTGATGCTGCCAATGCTTTCAAAGAATTTGGTACATCTGGGTCTTCTGATGTTAAAAAGAGAGAATTGGCTGCCTTCTTTGGTAATGCTGCCCACGAGACTGGAGGTAACATATACTTGCCCTTATTTTATGTATTTGTATAGTTTCTTTTATTTGCAATTTCTTTTTAAACCGTGTTTCTTTTTAATAGGGTTCTGCTACATTAATGAGCAAAATCCTTCAATGAACTACTGTGATTCCTCCAACACACAGTATCCTTGCAAGCCTGGAAAGAATTACCATGGCAGAGGTCCTCTGCAACTTTCATGGTGAGTAATATATTTTCTTTTCCTACCCAACTACTTTCAGTCAGAGAAACGCTAACAAAATAGATAAGCTAATATAATGTAACGTGATGACAGGAACTATAATTATGGGCCAGCGGGGAACTACTTGAAATTTGATGGGCTGAACAATCCAGACATTGTGGCAACTGATGCGACTATGTCATTTAAGACAGCAGTGTGGTTTTGGATGATGGATAGCAACTGCCATAAGGCGATAACATCTGGGCAAGGCTTCGGAGCCACAATTAGAGCCATTAATGGCATGGAATGCGATGGACACAATTCTGGAGCTGTGGATAGCAGGGTCGCTTATTATCGGAAGTTTTGCAAGCAGCTTAACGTTGATCCTGGATCGAACCTTCGCTGCTAATTTAGTTTTACTTACCATCATTACTACTTAAAATAAGCAGGCAACAATCTGCCATAGTTGCCGATCCACGCCATGCTCATCCAAACGCTTATATATATCTATATCTATATCTATATTTCAAAACTTATGGTAATTATAGTATGGTATGTTTGTTTTTTCATTATCCTTTTTATACATTGCATTTTGGCTTTCCAACCTCGTAATACTTGAACTCAGCGACATAAAACTTGATATAATTGAATTTAATGTTTGTGAGGCCATGGATGCACCTGTGAATTATATTACACAACAGTGGGATCTACTTATAATGGAGGCCGTATATTTTAATTCTCAAGAGGCATGGTTCTATTAAATAATAATAGGGAACTCATGAAATTCAATGGCCTATATGTTACAGGCTTATCACCATATTAGATAATTTTAATGGTTATTGGTAAAAAAAAATTTAAAAAGTAAAGATAATTATTTTTTATTTTTTATATTAGTGAGAGATGTTAGAAAAAATCATATTCTTTCTTGAGAGCTAATAGTTCTAAATTTAATTGTCATTTTAACACTACAAAATTTCTAAATTATTTGATCATTGGACTGAATTATATTTAGTTCAAAAGTATACAAGATTCATAATGCTTATCATTTGTCTCATTAAGTTATCCTTGAATATTTGGTGGGTTTTGTCATTCATACTATTTATTATATTTTAATTTTATTATTATAGCATATGCCTCTTCAATCTAATTGAGAAATATCTCAACTATGCCTGTTTATAAGAAAATATAATGTTAATAACATTAATAAATAGTTTACTGACATGAACTATGTGTGCACATGGCTTGACAAAACATGCGTATAGATAATGATACATATTAATTAAAAAAACACAATTTAATCGAGCCACATGCCATACAATTGAGAGAATGAACTCATTGTAGTATTCAAATAATTATTGATGTGGACAAGAGTGCATGTCACATGCTTTTGAAACATAAAGATTATAATAAGTATCAATACAAAATTATACTATAAACAATACTATAATGATTTTTCAACACAATTTAATCAAGCAACATGCCATACAATTGACAAATCAACTCATTATAGTATTCAAAGAATTATTGGTGTGGACGAGAGTGCATGTCACATTATTTTGAGACATAACGATCATAATACTTGTATCAATACAAACTCATGTTATAAACAATACCATAATGAATTTTCATATCCAATTAGCTACCACAAAAATATAGATTCAATATGGCCCCCATAGTGCATACAACAAACAATGCTCTTAGTTTTTTTCTTTTTACTACATAGTTTGCATTCTCTTAGCTTTGAGTAGTCCTAAAATGAGTTTAGAAAACAATATTGTCAACAACTCATGGGGTTCAATTGATGAGATAATGCTAAATGTCAAACTTGTTCTCTCTATGTCACCCACATCTAATATTGCTTCTAAGTCTATAGTCAATTCTTGTGACGTGTATGATTAGACCCAATATTATTTTGAATAAAATATGTAGATTGTCTTGTGTAATTAGTGTAATAAGAACCCGTACTAGGTTATGTATGTCTCATTCTATTCTCTCATAATCATTAAACTCAATAATTGCACATAATGATAATCCATGTGTTGACTACAAAAATGGCATGAAGTCAAATTTAGGGGTGGAAAGCCAACTCCTTTTGAAAGGAGATTTTGCAATCTTCCGAAGTTCTTAGGGGTAATTGGGTCAGTTTGTAAGGTAACTAGGAGATGAAATGTAATGTTGTTTAATCAAGGGGCTTATTTTAGATTCTTGATTTAATGATTCCCTTTGAGGTCAAGTATAAAGAGCTCAATTTTATGGGTTATATCCAAGAATTTTATTTCTATCATATTCTATTCTATTCAGTGATAATAAGAAAACTATTCAAGAGAAAAATAAGGAAAAGAAATAAAATTGGGAAAAAGAGGAGAGGAGAGAAATTGAGATTGCAACCCATACAACATTGATTAAATTGATAACTTCCATGCAAATAAAGAAAAACAACCCAAACCATTTTCAATATGACTTGGATTACGAAAGAATCTAAGGAATGCATTGAATTTAGATAATATTATATTTGTAAATGGAGACAAAAGAAGAAATCATCACCACATTACATACACAAATGATACTTAGTGAAACTATAAAAAAACATTAAGATTAGAAGAGATGCACTTACATGAAAGATTGAAATAAGATACAATTTATGCAGTTATAGAATTAAAAGACTCAAATACGAGTTTACAATATTTTTCTCATCATGTTACATATGAAGGAGAAAGATTACTTTTCTCTCACAAACTCTATAATTTAGTTTCAACACATCATAATTATTCATTCCTATTTTTAATCAATTGATCATATATGTTTTTTTTAAGCTTTTTGTTTAAGGAATTAAAAGAAAAATTTAGGACCTTTGTCGCCCTTTTTCATCTAATTTATGAATGTATTAGTTCTCATTCAACCACCACATAATTTTAAATGGCACATAGTATCCTTCACCTTTTTTTTGTGTTGATTGAAACGTGTTATACAAGTTGCTTTTGTATATACTTTATTTACATTAACATTTTCACAACTGTTTTGCAAATAGTATATATAATTTTTTAAAACAATTCCTCCTACATGTAACTACATGAACTTGTGTTGACAAATTTTCTTCAATTACATTAAAATAAAAAATCTCATTTTTGGGAGTGCATATTATGTTTTGTTTTTTATTGATGCAAGTTGTTTGTGGGAGAGGCTCTTGTATGGTGTTGTATCATTTTGGAAGTTGCCAACACTTTTTTCCTCCTTTATAATAGTTGTTTTATTCAGAATTATTAGTGGTGTTTCTCCCATGTTGTATGACTAGAATATATTGCAATTTAATTTAGGTCTAATGCATTGGATTTTCAATTTACTCCTTTACATGTACTAGATTGGTATATTTATGTTTAGGAAACAAATGATATTCTAAGCAATGTTGTTACAAAACACTATAAGAAAATTGTAATCCTTGTATTGATGGTTTTAAATGAATCAATAGTTTTTCATTGTTTTAGCAATATGATGTTATGTTCTAGATGATGTTAAATGTTTCATAGGATAAAACCCTCCATTTTCTTAATGAAATGTTTACATTAGTTCAAACTTGATTTTTCATGTTTGATTTTTCGTTCAAAACCAACAACTGCTATCAAAGCATCCAAGTATTTAATTTTTTTTTGGTTATTTCCTCAACTAGAATTAGATAGGAAGTGGTTTGAATAGTTAGTTCTTAGTAGAGAAGAGGGTAAAAGTACAAACCTTTGTCACACTTTATAAAGAAATCGACCAACACCAAAAAAAATTCTCAACTTTGACTACATAAAAGTGGTCTTTATGTTTTGAATTTTAAAATGATGTAAACTAATGAAATGAAGAACTTTTGATGAAGTATATTCCTATAGTTTTTCAAAAAAAAAAATGTTTTGATTATTTTTTTTATCAATTGAAGAGCAGATTTTGAAATGCTAAAAATTCTAGGCAAAGTGATGTTCATTTGACATCAAGAAACAAATAGAAAAAAATCCATTTTCCCTTGATTTTTTTTTCTCTAGATAGGTAACTTCAATATCTAATGCATGGAAAATAATTGAAATTTGGATGTATACTTTTCTCATAATAACGCATTAAAGTCAAACTTACCATAATTTGATAGTTTTCATTTGACCCCAACTTTTGTCTACTTTTTTTATCATTTTCAAAAAACAAATTATACCATTTTAAAGGAGAATTTCTCTTGTACTACATGATATATTTTTGAATTTATTTTTTAATATGTCTTACTATTTTTTAATTTCTAATCAGCCTCCTTTTTAACTTTAACAACGCACTTTCATTATTTAAAATATATATTAAAACTAATTAAAATATCAAAAAAGTTAAATATTTAGATTCACCGCTCTGAGCAGAAAAAATAAAATTTTAAATTTTTTGGTTTTGGGTGAAAGTGTTTCACCCAAAATTCTATGTGCCACGTGGTTTTAAGTGAAACTGTTTAGGTTGAAACTATTATTCTCATAACTATTTAGTTAGCCGAAAGTATGACACAACTTTGTACTTTTACCCAAGAAAAGAGTCGTGGAATTCTTCCAAAGAAGGAAAATTTTAAAGAGGTGATAGTTTGTGAGAGAAGTTCAATTAAGATTTTATTGTGAATGGGAAATATGGAAGCCAATAATTAAAATTTAACCTAGTCTCAAATACCTATGTTCAAAGGTGAAAACCATGAATTGTGGAGTATAAAAATGAAAATACATTTCATATTACAAGATTTGTGTGAGTTATTAGAGAATAGTTATATAGAGCCTAGAGATTCTCACACTCTCGCTATCTTAACTTAAGCATAGAGAGACCAATTAAAATATAATAGAAAAAATATTAAAAATACTTGTTTATCATTCAATATTTTGTAAATGAATCTATTTTCCTAAGAATAGTTGTAGCTAAAAAATCCAAAGAAGCTTGGGGTTTGTTGCAAAATATATATCATAGAACTAAAAAAGTGAAAAATAATTATACAAGTAAGATGCTTAAAAGAGAGTTTGAAATACTATTCATGAACTAATATGAAGCTACACATGATTTATTTACTCATGTGGTGAGTTTGTTCAATCAAATTAGGTCATATGAAGAAAAGTTAGCAAATAAAAAAATTATGGAAAAAAATCTAAGATTTCTCCTGCTGGTTGTTTTTCTTGCAACCTTCAACCCTTAGGAGAAACAAAATGCCTAAACCAAGGGATAAAATATGTAGGACAAGGAATATGCACTATCAACAATTTGAAGACAAGAAAATCCAACGAACAAGGCTATGAAAGTCTTCTGCACTTTGAGCACCACGAGACTCAGGAGGGTGTTCCTAATTTTAGGCTTGAATGTATGATAAACTCTTGCCAAGAAACAAATTATAGACCTATGAAAGTGGATAGTTCTCATAAATATGAGTTATTGGTATTTTATATCCTACCAGGTTCTAGCATAATCCCATTTGCATTGAATATTGCTGAGAACACATAATTTAGATATCTTCAACTTAAACACATAAAGGGTTACTAGGTAAAATTCTCTCAAATTCAGCCTCTATACTCTTTAAAATATCATGAAGATACATGGAATAGATATAACTTAAACAACAAAGAAAAGCTTCATTGAGATTTAAAATGATATGAATTGTTTTTGAAAATGTCTTAGGCTTTGTGATAGATTAGTGCCTAATCATGGGCCATGGAGTCACATATAAAACTGCAACAAAGATCTTATTAACAAACTAGGTTCAACCAATGGATTTAAAATATGTTAATGCATTACATTAAAAAATACACTCATATTATCACTAGTAGTCACATGCACAAGCATGGAACAATCAGCCGATAGGGGTCTTCTATGAGAGGCTATCTAGTCGGTTAGGAGGGTGAAACCTTTTTTTGGAATGGAATGTGAAATCTTAACAATTGATAATAGTTATAAATATTTGTTTGGTTGGAGAAACATAAAGTGTGTTGAAAAGTCAATAGAAATCGATATGAAAATTGACTAATGGAAATGTAATGTAAAACAAAAGGTCATGTTGAATGAAACTAATTAGTTACAATGTATGAAACAAGTAATCACAAATAATTTTTTTTTATTACCATGTAATATTTGATAGTTTTAGTTACAATAGCTATTAACTATTCATTTTATTTAATACTGTTAGAAATATAGGAAATTAATTCTCAACAAATAGAAGTTTTAAATTTCTTTAAAAATTGAAACTGAAAAATTAAATCAAATATAAAATATAAAATAATTATTTTTTCTAGCAACAATAACTTCTTGCCAAAAATTAAGCTATGAGATAATTTTATGTATATTTTAGTTTTATATTTATTATCAATAGATGCACATGTATATTGTCATTTTTTGTCTAGGTTATTCAATCAATTAATTATTTAATTTTGAAATACATGCAAAGTTTTTGTAACAGTCATCACCCATGTGTTTCATTACTAATATTGGATAAAAAAGTACTCTTTAAAAAATATAGTCAATAACTGTTCATATCACATTTTTTTTAACAAAGAAAGACGTTTAATATTGAATACTTTTTATAATTAGTATTTGTCCATAGTTTTGGAAATTAAAGTTTTAGTACATGTATGTGTTTTTTGGCCTAATTATAGTAAAATAAAATGGAGACAAGTATAAGGTTGAAAAGTAGTGAATTACAAGGCAATTGAGAATAAAAATATCAATTTTTAATGAATGTCTTCATAGTGCTATTGAATCTAGTCAAAATAAATCAATAATAGATGTGTGTTGTTTCAAGGCAAGATGACGAAAGTCTCAAGTGCATTCCTACCACTTGGTATGACATAAGAAACATGTTGTTACAAAGCATGTTTTCTACACATGTATCTATGTAAGAAAAGATATATGGCATGAAAAGCCAAAACACAAAACCCATGCTCGTTATCCACCCTACCATATTGGCATCATGAAGCCTTGGGGACCCTAGCCAAACCACCAAGCAAAAGCAACATGAAACATCCGTTGGAAATTTTGTGGAGTTGCATTATACATTGCAAAATATCAAAGTTGGGAAAAACACAAAGTTTCCATATATGATCTGGCATGTTCTGGTGGTTTTTTTGGTATGGTGACTTTGTAAAAAAAAAGCATCATTATTTTGGGATT
The DNA here is from genome assembly GCA_007258455.2 of Sequoia sempervirens. Lineage (NCBI taxonomy): Eukaryota > Viridiplantae > Streptophyta > Pinopsida > Cupressales > Cupressaceae > Sequoia > Sequoia sempervirens. The sequence continues at coordinate 235,573 of VDFB02011161.1, forward strand.
GTTGTGTATTCTTTAGCCTAGCACCTGCAAAGAGAAGAGAGAGGTATGTCAGTGGACGAGAAAACAAGATCAAGAACAAAGCATCAAAAATTAGTAAGTATATAGCTAAATTCAATATACACAATTAGAAAGTAGAAATAATGAATAATATTTACAAGTGGTTCACCAAATATATTTATTGATAATGGAGAATTTTTACATTTACATGTACTATTGGAAATTTTTAACAATTGCGAGGAGCATTGGATTGAGTTGTTGGACCATCGAACAATTTGAAATAGACAATTTAGAATACACTAATTTTGTTGGACGTCTATTGTATCTGTGCAACAAATGTATAAAAGAAATCACATAGATCTAACAAACATATATATCAGTATAAATTTTATCTTGAAAGTTCTTATATTTGTATTGCATGACTAGGATGTATATCCAGATATGTGTATGTGAATAATGTCCACATATAATAACCAAGAACCAGAATAGAAAACCAATTTTTTTGTGGAAAAATAGTCATAGACTTGACTTGAAAAAATATATTCTAGTCCATGCATTGCATTTCTGCATAGCACCTCTTATATAGTTTCTCTACATCTATTCAATATCTACTAAGAAAGAACTTACCTTGAACCTTGTATCAATATGTTTCATGATATTCTTTTTTTCCTGGCCTACTTGAAGGTCGTTGGAACTAATTGCTTAGGTTTTTTTATGCAAGGTCGCTAGTTTGATAGAAGACTGTTCAAAAACCATTTTATGTGAGATTGAAAACTATTGTTCTCCAGAATTTGTAAGTCATTTTACATGGGTAGTTTGCCTAGCTTGGATTCTCAATTATATATATATATATATATATATATATGAACGTACATATATATATGTATGTATGTATATATATATATACATGTGTATAAATATGTATATATGCATAAATATATGTATGTATGTTTTACTAATAGTTTTGTTACAATTTCCCCATTTCTCTATAATACTGAATGCCAGATAATGCATCTCCTCTTATACAATTACTCTATTTGTTAGCAAACTACAAAGAATGTGGGCACCAAAGTAAAATCAAAACCATGACAGCTTAATGAATGTGAAAATGTATATATGAAAACACAAGAATAAATTATGTAGCCATTGACAATCTACATCTTCTTTGTAAGGATTTGAACTTAAATCAATTAGAAGGATAGCAAGGGCCTAATTGTACAAAATGTGTATAACTCCAAAGATGCACAGAGTATTCAATGTTGCAGTGTGGGAAAGTATACTCCAAAATATGCAAGAAAATATTTTGATTTAGTTGCATTGTTAGAATAGCCATTCTGGCATTATGAATATGTGCTCCAAAATATGCAAGAAAATATATTGTTTTAGTTGCATTGTTAGAATGACCATTTTGGCATTATGAATATCTTACACATACTGCACGATTAAATGCTTTTTTCTTAATAAATAGAAATTTGAAACAAGTAGCATATCAACTAAATATATAAAGTTGAACAGATCAAAGAACTATTACAATAACACTTAAAAGCCACCAAACACATTTTGCAGAGATTGTTCCATGATATAATTGTTGCCATAGCATTAAGAAAATAAGTATAATTATATATATATGTATGTATGTATGTATGTATATATATATATATACACATTCAATTTTCTATTTACTTTGGCCGCCCACATTTACTTTGTTTGCCCCCATTGCAGAACAACAATGGATTGCATTGACCCCCATGTGAGCAAGCACTTACCATTCAAGTTCCTTATATCGACAACACCAATCCACCACCTCTAACCCACATAATTACCAAGCCCCACATCAACACAAAAAAACCCAATCAAGTCACTGTCGTTGGTTGTCTTTTGTTAATATGTTTCATGATATTCTTTTTCCCTCATCTATTTGAGTATCAATAAGTGTCATGATATTGTTTTCCACTCATGTATTTGAAGTTGCCTGTAACAGATTATTCTATTGTTCATGTAACAAGGATTGTTTTTAAGTTTTAAAATTTTGGAGTCTTTGTCATGGTTTTTTTCCCTTGGCTAGAACATGTTATATGTCTTGTATCAATATGTTTCATGATGTTCTTTTGTACTTGGAATTCTTGACAATACAACTAGAGAACGAAAGGAACAATAAACAAAGAAAAAAAGACATGAACAATAAATAGTCTGCTATGAAACCAACAACACAATGGATTTTAAAACAATGCAACTTAATAAATATACTTTCTAGCACATTTTGTAGCACATCAGTGTTAAAACCCTCTAACTTGCTATGAAAAGGAAAAAAAAGCAGAGAACAGAAGAGATGAACAATTAATTAATCATTTATCCTAAAGTGGAATGAAGCTTTGTGGATGGCTCTCTAGTTCAAAAAGATGAGGAAAAAGGAATATCATGGAATATATCAATACAAGATTCAATCTATGTTCTTTGGTAAAAATATTGAAGACAAGTAGAGAAATTGTATAAGATATGTTAGAGTGTGATGATGCTTTCAAAATTTGCAAAATTCTAGTGTGCTCATGTTAAAACCCTAAAAAAGAAATCCTTGTTACATCTGTGTAGGGTTCTTATATGAGGTTTAGGGTTTTGTTTTGTTTTAATGTGCTTGGCATTCTATTCTGTTGTTTATTGGTATTGCCTATTGTCAGTCACCAAGAATCTTCTCACGCATGAAAAATATCATCATGTGACTAACATTTCTCTTGTCTATATTTGAATCGCATAACTTCTACATCCATTGTATTGCATGATTCATAAGTCTTTAGCCTACTATTCTCATGTTGTCCTAGGGAAGTCACCTTTCTTAAAACAACTAATGAGCACATGCCTAAAAAGTTTCCACTTATGTCTCAACGACCTTCATAGTTGTATCGCTCATCGCTAATGGCTTTCACGCCTTCAAAATTGTAATAGCGATGATCAATGCTTTTGTCTTTATGTTCTTATCGCTCATCGCTAATGGTCATAAAAAGATAAATTTGGAATAGTGATGAGTGATGTAATGTGATTTCTTGTATATCGCTTGATCGTTGATACATTTTCAATGTAAAGTCTCACATCAAAGATACACGATGGACATTGCAAAGGTTGTAAATCTTCTCATTGCTAATTGCTTGCAAAATATATGAGGAGAATTAGCGATGGATGTTCTCTAAGATGATTTTAATCGCTAAAATCATTTGATCCTATGAGCAATGTTTTTGTGATGTTTGTTTTATGTAGGTTATACATGTCCAAATTTTGTACTGACACAACATCTCCCGTCACAGATAAAGTCTTAAGAGCAAGGTTTGAATTAGCGGTGCACGATGGAAGGATGAATGTCACCAAGGGTTAAACCACAGAACCAAGGGATAGAGAGCATCACCAAGATGTTTACATCATTGATGGAGCTAGGAGAAGATAAAGTAGATCGGAAATGAGCAATGGCCATAAATGAAAAGGGGCAATGTGTCATAATCCTAGGGATTTTGTATAGATCAGAAAGGAAAATGGTGAGAAAACTGGATAACCATTGATAAAGTCTTATAGTAGGATGATCTGATGGACTGAAAATCATCGCATGAATAGCCTCATCGCTAAATTGTGCCCTAAATTTGGGTAGAATCAATGATGAAGCGTATAAAGAAAGTTTCCCTCCAAGAAACTAGTCCTATGTACTTCATCAATATTAATGAGAAGCATGAATTAGGTTGGTGATACATGCTAATCGTTAGATCAACTATGATTAATTAGGGTTGGAGGGAAATGTGGCAACATTTGAAATAACCTCACTATTTTCAAGGAGCAAGTTGATAATGATCGAAAAATAAAGCTCATGGCCACCTTAGATGAAGTTTTAATTTCTCTAAGATGAATGGTCTAGATGCAGAGCAAAATTGAATAGTTACCAATTCACTCACGTAAAGAATTCTGAATTATTAATTTTGCATGCTCTAATTTTCTATTTAATGCAGGTTGATTGCTGTTTTATTCACACTATCTTTTCAGACTGCAAAAGAAGTAAGGTATGAGTAGTAGAGGTGATTGAGTTTTCCTAAGCAGAGTTTCAGTGTCTTCATCTTGAGAAAATTGGTATGAGATTAGGTTCTTTGGTGTATTTGGGATTTTTGTTGCTAGAATTGTCTGTAATTGTTGGGATTGGGTTGTTTCTCTTGTGGGTCTTAAGTCTAGAACCTATTTAATTATCTCTTAGCTAGCTTCATAGAAGATGGGAAAATTTGGTACATCATTCCCACCTATTAGGAGGTCCAGTAGGCTAAGTATGTTTGAATGTCATGAAGACATAGTTGAGCAAGAAGCCATGGATTTCCCTAAGGTTTCAAAGGGGAAAAGGAGGGATAGGGGCCATAAAAGAAGTCAATTATGTAGAGCACATACCATTTGAGGAATAGGACCCTTCCAGGTGAAGTGGTCAAATGCAAAGGCAAGGAATTGGCAATGTCAGTGAAGAAGGCCAGAAAGAAAGAGAAGAGTCATAGGATCTGCCTAGGTAAGCACAATTCTCCTATCATGCTTTTAGACTCTCCTTCGGATGCTGAAGTTGATGAAAACTTAGACTATGGCCAATCCCTACATTCCCTAGTGCCATATGATAGTTCTGATGATGACGTGTTGATGATACCTTCAATTGCATCGAGGACAAGGAGTAGTTGGGCATTTTTGGATGTCAACAACTCTAAATAGGGTCACCTCCTATTTTAGTTTTTGATGACACCATGGTTTTTGCATAGGAGGTATTTGTCTTTACGTGTCCATGGTTTGTCTTTCGATGATGTGGAATAATCTTCCAGATAATATGAACCAAATAATTTTGTTCCAAACAACAAATACTATGACAGTGATGGCTAATATTCTACACATGTTTTTTGCCTCCCCTGTTATGAAATGATTACGTATGAAACCGCCTGGGGAGTCCTTTGAGGAGTTAGTTAGAACTAGGTTTTGAAATGAACTCAAATGAAATTGAAATTGTAATTCAGTCAGGTGCTTGTTGCTCCCCTGTTTATATAAAGGGGATTTCATGGCTGAAAGAAAGAGAGAGTTCAAAATTTTGAGTCTAGACAAGGTGACAATAAATACTATAATGGAATAGAATGTAAATAGATACTCTAGTAGATGAATAAAAATAAAGTCTAAGATGAAATTTATACTATGTATGAATATTAAAAATGGTTTACAATGAAATATCAGAAATGAAGAAGAATTTTAGTTTAGAAATATTGCTCTCCTATGTGTTTTCTTCCAAGTTATGAATGAAGATTGGTAATGACACCTTCATTTGTCTTTTTTCATTTGCATAGAATGTATGAATTTGTTTTATTCTTTAGTTCAAATAATTGATTAAACGCTAAAATGAGCTCATTAGTTTGTGAGAAAATCATATAGGATTTAGTAAGGAAGTGATACTTTGTAGACACAATGAGTTAGATGTTACAACTTGTGACATCCTAATGGTCCACTAATTTCTAAGTTGCAATCCAAATTGTATTACCGATTGACTACTAGTTATAATTCATTTTCTCCCTTAGATAAATTAATGATCATCTTGTTAGTTTATCTTATAATAAGTTGAGCCAGTATTGAACTGGGCCTAGAATTCAAGATGAAGAACGATTCAAAATACTTTAAATTTCAATTTTTCACTTCTAAGTATGAAGGCGCACTCCTTGAAAATAAGTAACACTTCTATCTAAGGTTTGTTGAGCTTTTGATAAGGTGACTTTCATCGAATAGTGCATTTGTGTGAAGAAATACTCTTGACCAAGTATAAAATATTATGAGTATATATGGGATTACCCTCCTTGGGTCTCACAGAGCCTGAAGAGAAGAAGTAAAGTAATAACTACTATACTTAAGTGTTGGCCAATCCCCAACCTAGTTGATAATTGGCTTGTGGAAAGCCCATAGGTTAGGACTAAGATTAAGTTTGGTTCTAAAAAAATAACCAACAAAGCGATTCATTTATTGTTCATGTCTTTCAATTTGTGCTTAGTATTCCTTGTTATATGGTTGTATCTTTGACATTATACCCATTTTATAGAGTTCAAAAGATTATCCCTATGTATGGATTGAGAAATTACAGTTAAATGTTCTTTCTTTTGTCAAAAAATGTTGCTAGGGATAGTATTTTTTTTTCCATTCATTTATTGTTTGTAGGTATTGTTGTGCATGTTTTGCACACCTGCCCCGCCATAGGTAGGGACCCCCTTTTTCTCGCTCCCGACAGGCTGCTTTTCTCCTGTCTTGTTTTGCGTGCCCCATTTTCCAGGCCCAAATTGGTCATGTGCCTTCAAATGATAAAATTTCCCTGACCGAATTCACCTACTTGATTTTCGGCAAGTCTTCTTCCTTTGCAGAGCTCCCTTGGCAGTTTGCTTTTGGGACCCTTCGGGTCCAACCCCGTGGGTTTCCCTTGGCGAAATCTAGTGGCTTTACCAATATTCATTTGTGTCACTGTGACATTCATCCTTCGGTGAGACCTTTCGCCGAACACTTTTGGTTTTATTGAGCTATTTTCTTTCATTGCTGTAACCCTTCGAGTTCGGGGAGATGTCACTCTGGTCACCCTGCGTTTCACCAAAATCTTTCTTAGGTTCGTATTTGGTCGTCAGGACCCTGTAAGTCTCACATTGAAGTATTTCTATCGGCAGGACCAAACCAAGTCGCCAAGAGGTCATGGTGGGATCCAATAGCTTTATTTATGTCTGTTTGTTTCGCCAAGACATCCGTCTTTCGGCGAAACCTCCCACTGAGCATGTTCGATTTCACCGAGCCTGGGTCCTATTAGTTGGGGAGACATCCATCTTTCGCTGTGACCTTACCGCGAGCTCCCCACTCTTGCCGAAGTCGTTGCTTGTTCGGCGAGACTCCTAATGTTCACAAAGACCTTACGTCGACCCCCTCATCCTTGGGTGAACACGAGGCTGGTCGGGGAGACATCATCAGGTCAGCGAGACCTCTCCCCAACTTCGAATCTTATGCCGAGGGCTCCCTCTATCAACATAACATTGCCCGGTCGGCAAGACATCTCTCGCCAAAGAGTTTTCCTGCCGACATGCTCAGTCAGCAAGACATTCAAAATTTATCACCGAATGAGCCTCCGTTTGAAAAGTCGGTATGACACATAGGATTCACCAAGACCATAGGCCAAAATTTTTAACTCATACCGATAAATTCCTTCACAACATTTTTCGTCGAGACCCAAGAATTCGCCAGGACATTGTACCGGAGCCGCAACTCTTGCTGAAGTGATCTCACTATTCCTTCAGTCGGTAAGACAAGTGATACTCGCCAAGACCCCCTACCGATACCCATAGCCTTCACCAATGAACCACCACCAGCATAGTCGGGGGACATATTGGATTCGGTAAAACACTACCCCGATGGCCGGAACATATGCCGATAAGAGCCTCTGCGGTCGCTGAAACAATAGAAGTGTCCTTCCAAATGAAAAATGTAGAGGACTTGTGATCACCGTGACATCAGATGAGTCTTGCCGATAGGCAATGCAGACTCATGCAAGCAGAAAACATAACATGAGTCGGGGAAGCAGTCACGGACCTCCGCCGATAGGAACCAGAATGCAGAAAATGCAAGACCCAAGGGAACATGTGGAGTAATATGGTAGGAAATAAGTAAAAATCCAATGATGAGGGCTCATGTAGAAATCTTAGGGCTATGGAAAGCATGTGCAATATTGCAGAAATTTGTAGCTCTAGCAGACCCTTCGGGTTTCCCTGTGGCATTTACCATGTCCCTACGGCCAGAGGACCTCGTCCTCCAGCCTCCCGAGTCCGCCATTGTCCGTCTGCTGGAATCCCAATCTGAACTCTAAACGGCCTTTCCCCCCCGCTGGGCCTCGACCGCCAGAGGTCCATCCCTCCTTCACTGTTTTGAAAGGGAAAATCATCCCGGGCCTTCCGAGCATCGGGCTCTGGATTGCCCATTGCCACAAACAATGAAGAAGAAAATCCAATGGCCGACGCCGTCTCTGAGCCCGGTCTGCACCTTGACAGTCAGTAGGACAATTGAGTGTCAGCGGGACCTTTCTCCGAGATGGGTTTTCACAATGACTTAAACTTCTGGTCGCCAGGACAAAAGAAGACTCTCACCGAGATGCATAATCCGCTTTACCTGCTTTGCTATAGCTTTCAGATATCGGCGAGACCCTATGTCAATCATGCAATGTTTCATCGAAGGCACCTGCTTATTCACATGTCGTTGTAACCACCCCATTGTCATGTTGACAGGGTGACTTCATCACTTCATTCGGTGAGATTCCGGGCACCTCGCCAAGACTTTACACTGAGCATTATGTTTTGCCAAGACATTTTGGCCTTCTTGCCGATAGAGAACTCATGGCAATTTCAGCGAGACATAATGATGTCGGGGAAACCTCATGTAGAGTGCTCTTGCTTTACCAAAAGCCACCCCGAGCTATCCCTTTTTTCGCCAGGAGAAAGTGGATCTCACGCCGAAAGACATTATTACTTGTCGGCAAGACCTGGCCTTTTCGTTGTAACCTCCTGCCGCAAACTCATGCTTGGCTGAAACGAAACCCGAATGTCATTCAGCGGGACACTGCAAACCTTATGCCGATAGGGTCCACCATAGTCTCACCAGAAGTAAATTTAGAGGGAATCCATGTGTAAGGTCAGCGATATCGAAGGTCTCTCACCAAGACCTTACATCGATAGCAATGACTCCCCCCGATGTGCATCCCTTACATTCCGGTCGCCGTGACAAAATGAAATCGCCGTGACAATTGCCGATAAACCTGTAGCATGCAAATGTTAGAGTAAAACAACATGGGTGTTGTGACGACATTCATGGACCTGTGCCGATATGGACCCTAACATGAAGATGTATAACTTGATTGATTCAATGGGGCAATATGGAAAATTACAGATGGAATATGCATATGGTGGAACCAAGTCATCCATGCTCGGCGTCCGTCTGACTTCCGGGCTCCGCCATCTGGGAGTCCTCTCCCCATCCGCCGTTCCGAGGGGAAAATCTAGCCCGCCCCTCCAAGCTTCGGGCTCTACCCTTCCAACCGCCATAGGGCTGAAAAAGAAATCGAACGGTAGACCATTGTGCCAGGTTCGGTCTTGCTCTCGACTGTCGGCGAGACATTCATCTCTCGCCAAGACCTCACCCCACAGCGGAGGTCTTACGCCGACTTGCCTTCCCTGTGACCGCTGACACTCATGCTGGGGCCCAACCACTGGGCTGCTGCCTCCGGACTTCCCTCGGCGATAGCCGTTCCAAATGGCGAAAGATGAACAGCTTCCTGGTGCCTTGGGCCCGGGCACTCAAGTGGGAAATCAATCTTCTGACCGCCCCGCAGCCCACCGGACCTCGGACCCCTGAGATCCGTCTCTGGAATTCCGTTTTCAACCTGCTATTCCAAACTACCATCTCTGGATGGCTTTCCAGCCATGGAACTTCAGATGCTCCTAAGTCGATCCAAATGAGCTCCAAATATGAATATTATGATCTTTTGATGATGCATGGATGAATTTAACAAGGATTTTGCAAAGATTTGACTAACATTTTCCTTGATTTGTGTATGAAAGCACTTACAACACTTCATGTACGCAGGATTCAAGGAGCCTACTGGAGGTCTATCAGGAGACCCATTGAGAAAGCTGAACAAGGAAAAGTGCATCACTCATGTCACCATTTATTTCATGATCGCCTCTCCCGCTAGCAGCCACCAATAGGGTCGGCATTAAAAGAGGGCTTGTGCCAAGAAAGTCAAGGACAAAAATGCAAGGGGGTGGCCTTGAAGAAAGCATAAGAGAGTTTTCTGGTCGAATCAGGGGCAACCAATCCATTGATGCCAATCGACGGCAAACTCGTTTGATCCAAGGAAGAGCATTCCAAACACATCAAGTAAAAATTCAGCTTTCAAGCAGCTTCAGCTACAGTAAAAGGGCAATTAGCTACAAGATAAATTTGCTACAGTAACTGGTACTAGATGACAAAATAGAGAAAAGACAAGGAATGTTTTTTAAATTGTTGGATATTGGGGGTAGGTGAAACCCTAATGTAGATTCAAATCTGGGCCATTCGATGTAATTGAATCCTAGCCATTCATTTGGTCTTTAGAAAACTATAAATAGGGGCTTGCCCCTCATTTGTAAGGGTTGGAGAGCTGGTGTACAAAGCATTTTGCAGCAATAGAAGACTGCATTGCATGATTTTATGGATGTTCTCTTTGATTTTGCTCATCTTGCATGCATGGTTCTACTTCCATATTAGTTTTAGTATTAGTTTCTTGAATGGCTGTCATGATGGTGTTGTTGTTATAGTATTTGATGAGCTTCTAGCCCATACTTTTAGCACTTGTTGATGACAAGTTGTTGTACAAAGTTAGCGTGGGCTTCTTTATGTCATTGTTGCAGTCTAGTTCAATTGCATGTTCATGATGTGTATGTGTAATTTGAAAATCAGCAGACCTTAGAAGATTGCACTGGTTTTGTGTAGCTGTAGGTTTCTCTTGGTCAAGAAAAACTCAGTTTAGGAAGCCTGTCTACTTTAGCAGCCACCATTGTTACTGTTCATTCATAGCTTAGGATTAGAATAACTTTCTTAACCCTTCTCCTTTTACTATTTCTTTTAATCTTTGGTTAGAGTAGGATCCAAAGCATCACCATGAAGCCAAATCAGATGAACTTGATGAGTTTCAGCTTGTGTTTTGAGTGGACAACCACTGTTCATTCACTTCCAGTACTTTGAAACTGCATTTGTAAACCCAACTTCCCATGCTTTGTAACTCATCCATAAGATTGCCTTGTGATTCCAGCAAATCACATCAAACAATTGAGATATTCCAAGCACTGTCAAGACCTGACATTAGAGACCTTGGGATAGTGTTCTGCAATTTGATTGTGGAAGATTGTCTTTCAAGAGAGGTAGTGCATCTACGCATTACCTGTGTTGAGAAGTGCATAAAAAACACAACAACAGGTATCTCTATGGACTTTTGGTGTTATAGCCATTAACATAGGATCAATTAGAGATTAAGATAGTAGTGAAAGCATATATATATATGTAGAGGGTTAACATGAAAGCATAAAAATTTTGGAGATAAGAGTAGTTTTTTGGCTGTGAAGTGTTATTCTAATAGCTCTTTTACAATTTCTCTATTCACCTGGGTTGACTACGAAATAGCATAACTCGAATTTTGAATTGACAGCTCAACTCTTACACAAATTGCTTATCTTGTATTAATATGTTTTAATGTGGGTTTGAAGAGATAAGAGAAAGATAATATCATGAAACATATTAATACAAAACAAGAAATCCATGCAACAGTTGGCATTTACCTATCAGCTATTTGTTTGAAATTTCCATTGGGGTTTCCATAAAAGGAAAGTATAGGAACATGGGTAAATCTAATGTGAACAAAAAACTATATTTATTGTAGTCAAGTGCATGTAAGAATCTATGTATGAATGTATATATATAGCAACAAATATATAGAGGCTATCTAGCCATGGAGGAAGAAATTTTTTGAATGTATAAATCAGGAAAATATAAATATATAAAAGAAACTTTGTTTACACTTACAATTATGGTCATCTTTCTAGAACCAATTGTCCAACACATGGGTTAATTTCTGCTTGTTGATCTATCTTTGCATTGAGCCCAACATGATATTACTGCAAAGCAACATTTCATTTTATTATATCAAAATACATGTTTGAAATTAGATAAGTATGGAATGGGGAAAATTATGCATTGTGGAATGACTTACTGCAAGAACAGGAGCAAAAAAAGCGTAGACTGCGGAGCAGGATAGCTACAGAGCTCTCCAAATTGGCACCTAAGGGAGGTAGATAGTAGTTTCTTTGAGTGGTATGCTATGAAACAAACACCACAGTGTGTCATTTCACAATGGAAGAAAAAAAAATGACATCCTTATATTAGAACAATGACTATTACATGCACTCATTTCCATGGCATTGTGCAACAATGCTAGGATGTATCAACCGTCACATGAGCAATCACCTACCATTATGTGTCTGTTGAACGAGGTACGATCACCAAGTCATGTAGCCGATAAACTCCATGATCATTGTGAACATGCCCGAGCAACCCATGACAAATAGCATGGAATTTTATCATATATCACAGAAAAGAAAAGCAATGTAGACAAGACTATATATTTGTGAATGCAATATATAAGAAAAGTGAAATAGTGAAATGATGAAAAAAGAACTTTGAAGACAAACATTTGCAGCTATTTGAATCAAATAAAGCTAATAGGAAGACATTAAAATATGTGGGAGCAAAGCACAAAGGAGAAATGTGAAAACTCAACACATATAGGTAGTGAGAATAGAAAACACATGGTTGCAGGATTTTAAGCCTATTAGTCAAATGGAAGACAATTTTTTTTTAGAATGCATCTACAGTATGTGCATACATAGTTTAATATACTGGAATGTTCTAAACATGTTAAATTGACTTATAGAACTTTTAGCTTCTAGTTATTGTTGGTTCCAGTCTATATGCATCTTTGATAGTTGAAGTTGTTTGTATCTGCATATGTATCAATTTGTAACAACTGCAACTGTATGTTTACACCGCTATATGTTAAAATTAGTTGCAAGAGAATTGTAGGTATGCTGATAAACAATTGACATCATGGAATTTAAAAACACTTAAACAAAGATGGGCAAATGGAATATGCAGAAGAGTGTATTGTTTTGAATGCCATATAATGAAAGTATCACACAACAAAATCTTAGAATGAGAAGTTGGCAAATTAATAGAATAGAATGATCAAAACATGCCACTGTCCTGTACAAGTTGTACCCTCTAGTTATTGTTGCCTAGTATCTTTATGCATCTTTGGCATTATACCCATTTTGCACAAATTATTACTTGGTATTTTCTTTTAAAAATTTAACTTAGAAATGCTTGAAAAGACGATGTCACACAGGCTGAGGTAGATGCAAGAACAATTATCTTGGAGCCTTTTTTATAAGCTAAACTACGGCTTGCGAGTGGAAGCATTTGGCGAGGGTTGCAGTTGTTCCAGATGTGTCTCTTCGCTATGACGTTGCACAATGTATTTGTTGTTGCTAAGCCTGGAGTATCTCTCAAATGAGAATGCTAGATCAATACAAAGTCTTTCAATTGATTTAACATGAGAAATAGATGTAAAATTCAACTCTTTCCTCTCTTTGCTACCTATTTTTATTGTTCCTTTATACAATGTTAAGGATTGTGCTTTATGTATTGTGATTCCCCATGCCATAGTGAGTGGAATTTGTGTTTGACTACCTCGAGTTATAGCTAGGATGGGGATGCCTCTTGGATTTTTTGGGTCCCATGGTGGACCAATGTAATTTTGGAAGTGAACATCAAAATAGTCAGGTAGGTTTGGTAGTTTACAATGTGCATTATACACAATAGTTGTAACAACACCAAGGGATCCATTCACTAGGCTAGCTTGAATCCACAAATTTTTTGTTAGCATCACCTGTTCAATAACACAAAGTAGCAGTTCTAGGAGAAGTTGATCATCATCTCCATGATCAGATGCCTGTTGCTATGCTACTCTAGCAATGCTAATGGCTATGGGTACATTTAACTATTTGATCATTTTTTTGTTGTGGAATACAACCAAGTCATTTTTGGAAAAAAATTGTGTAGCAACATCAAATTGTTCTCTTTCTAATATGGTTGAAAGAATTTTATTTAATTGTTTCATAAGATCTTCCCAGTCATCATGGAGAACCTCACCATTTCTTATATGGAGAAGGATTGCTTGAAACTTTTGCTACGAAGGGCTATCTCCTTTTTGGCAGAAAATAGTGTCCAATGTTATCAAGTCCGTGAAAGTGTGCCACAAGGCTATAGACAATGAGCATGAAGCATAAATAGGGGTATCCATGACAAGTGGCAACTGGGCAAGATCACCAATAAGGATTATAGAAACACTGCCAAATGGCTCCCTCTGGTTATCTGGGAATGCTTGGTGCAACCGACTATCTATTTTCAGTAACAACTTTGGGCCTAGAAAACTCATTTCATCTATCAAAATGTATTGAATATACTTAAATTATTCTTGGAATACTGTCAATTGCTACCCTTGCAAATGATTCATATCCTTTATGGGAATCTAAAGTGTTGTATGGATTGTGAAGGCACATATGTTGTATGCAACAACACCTGTAGGAGCCAATGTGAGCAAGCAGCTATTGGATCCAACAAAAGAGGTGTTTATTTGTTGTCAAATACAATTTATCAAAAAGGATTTGCTAGTGCTAGTTTTCCCTTGAATGATCATGCAGAGAGGGGCTTTGGGTGAAGGTTGGATGTGACGGGACTAGATTGTTTGAAGCCTTGGTGAAAGTTGATGGGCTGACATATCTACAAGCAAAAATTGTACCATAGCTTGCTCACGTTGTGCCTTGGCTGATGGGATGAATTGCAAAGAAATATTATGAAGTTGTTCAGGTACATGGTTTGTATTCCATGGATAGTTCATATCAAAATCCCGCCTATGGGTATGTGCAGGATCATCATGGAAAAACATGCCCTTAAGTGGCAAAAAATTCAAAAAAATAAGAGTTAGGAAATTTAACATAAAAATTTCAATAAGTTATCTATATTATTTCAAAAATATTTAAGAATAGAATTTGTAGAAAATTGAATGTAGTTTCTAAACTACTAGGTTTATTTTAAAAGAAAATCTGGTTTCAATGTAGTAGTACTTAAATTAGGGAAAAAATAAAAGTCGGATGACCAACCTGAGGATAATATTATAAGATTTTAGACATAAGTAGAGGACTCATGTCCAGATGTGATGCATATTTTTTGTAATTTTTTCCAAGTAAATAATTAATTGTGATTTTTTTATTACAACTTTTATAAAATATTAAAAATTGTATGTCTAACCACCTTAACTTGGTCAAAACTTCATGAAATTCAATTTTTATTTTTTTAATCCTATAGTATGAGAAGCGTAGGATGTGACGCATGTTTTGGATTCCCAAAATGTGATACCATTGGAAAGCTATAGATGTTTTTCAATCAACCTATCAATCGGGACTTTAGTCGTAATTCAAATAGAAAATGAATAATAATTATTTATTAAATTCAAACTAAGAAAATGAATAATAATTATTTATTAAATTCAAACTAAGGCATAATTTAGATTGGTGGGAAGCTAAGAATTTCCTTTAAAAACCCTTTTCATTTCATCAATTTTGGGTTAAAAAAAAGTCGTCAGCCACATACCCTACAAATACCCATCATATTGCCACTTTTTGGCCCATCATGATCCTGCACATACCCCTACCCAATAGCTGAAGTTTATTTATACTAAAGTTAGTACTAGCACCAAGCTGAGAGAGAAACTCCCATTTATATTCATCCATAGAAGGTCGATGGTTCAAATCATCAGTATCACTATCATGTTCTTCTTCAATTGTGGATGCAACTGGAAGTCTATTAACATGCCAAGGATGATAATCAGTTGTTTTTAAACCTTTCCAATTTTGTATTATCTCTTGTTTGAGAAGACCTATATTTGTTTGTATGTTTCAGAAAGGTTTGTATAACATAAGTTAAGTCCAAAAAAATGTCTCAAATAGCTTTGTATCTTCAACGAGAACAGTCTTGAACAAAAGGTAGACAAGGACAATTGCAGGCTAGTGCCTCAGTTTTCATTTAGCCTTTTTTCACTTCCGTGAGTGTGTATATAGGCAAACCGAGTCAATTAGGGATACACCACCTAGCTCTGGAGGGCTTTGCATAGAGTAGTGAATATAATTTGTTGGCTACTCTTCATCAATATCATCTTTGTTTATACAAAACCATGTCTTTTTTCCAACATTCAAACAAATGTATTGTCGGCTTGAAGTGAGAAGAGGAAATTTCTATAACATATGGCATGTCTCTTGTGTAGAGATGTCATGCTCCACAAGAATATTCATCATGAATTTTTGATATGCAACCAATTCTCTATCCTCAATTATATTTGTATTTACAAGTCTTTTCAACATATCAAGATAATTTTTTTATTTTTCTTCAGATTTAGCTGCATATTTAGAAATATAATTCAAAATAATTTTCCTAGAAACAACTTAATGAAAGTCAACATTGGCATGCAAAATTGCAAGCATGGATGGGCTATGAATATTTAGGCAATCAAAATTTCTTGTTGGCTTGTAGGATTTGTTAGAATCAACATTAGATGTCAATGTAGAGGTAAGTTGTTGTTGCCAAGGTGCTTTATACCAACATTGCAATTGCTCTCCTTTTCTCCTCTAACAAGTATATTCAAAGAATTTTGTGTGCCTTTGAAATGTGTTTAGCAACTCTTCATAATATATGATTGGATCATTGGAAAGGATCTAGCTCATGGTAAGAAAACATAGGTTTTCTTCAGAACAATGATACATTCTAAGCAATCTTTGTGCAGGGCAAGGTGGATTCCAAGCTAAAACGTATCTATCAAAAAATTCCTTGCCATGGTAACATCATGGTCATTGGAACAATCAAGAGTGGCCATGTTGGGATCTTCTGGAAGCCATAAAAAACCATGCACATGGGCAGAGCCACAATGCTTCAATTCATATCTTTACCAATAATCTTTTGCATGCAAAATATTTTCGAACACCACCTCACAGAAAATTGAAAATCTATGATGCAAATATAAAGATGTTATATGTGGATTATGAACAACACTATCTTTTAGCATCTTTGTTGAAGGCTCCATTGTTAAATTAGCTATAGGAGAGCAAAAAAATTTGTAGGTCAACCCATTTTGTGTCTGCACAACTCAAAGTGAAAAAAAGGGTAGGTATTCCAAGTTGTTCGATCATAGCAGTTAGTTGGGCCCATAAAGAGTTCCAAAAAGAGGCAATGATGTGCCAAAACACATCGACTACTTGGCTATTTGGTGATCAAGACTAGCTTGAAGTTGTTGCCACAAAATAGACAATGACTTGGGTATTTTTTCCTCTAGATCCGCTCAAAGGGTATGCGGAGGATCATCATGGAAAAAATAGGCCCTTAAGTGGCAAAACATTCAGAAAAATCAAAGTTAGGCAACTTGACGTAAAAATTTGAATAAGTTACCTATATTATTTTTAAAATATGTAAGAATAGAATCTGTAGAAAATTGAATGTAGTTTCTAAACTACTAGGTTTATTTTTTATTTTTTAAAATCTATTTGGTGAAAATTTGAAATTTCAATGCAGTAGTACTTAAATTTCAGGGAAAAAATAAGAAGTAGGTGTTTGTCTGACCACCCTAACCACAATAAAATGATAATATTTTTTTATAATATTTTAGATATAAGTAGAGGACTCATGTCCCGATGTGATACATATTTTTTTGTAATTTTTCCAAGTAAATAATTAATTATGAATTTTTTATTACAATTTTCAAAAAATAAAAAACTCATATGTCTGACCACCTTAACTTGGTCAAAACTTCATGAAATTCAATTCTTTTTTTAATCTTATAGTATGTGAGGCATAGAATGTGATGTATGTTTTCGATTCAAAAAATGTGATATCATTTGAAATATATAGATGTTTTTCAATCAGTCTATCAATCAAGACTTTAGTCATAATTCTAATAGAAAATGAATAATAATAATTTATTAAATTCAAAGTAAAGCGTAATTTATATTGGTGGAAAGCTGAGAATCTCCTCTAAGAACCCTTTTCGTTTCATCAATTTTGGGTAAAAAAAAAAGTCATTAGCCACATACCCTACAAATACCCATCATATTGCCACTTTTTGGCCCATCATGATCCTGCACATACCCCAAAAAAGACAGAAATAGTTTTTGGGATGCAATGTCTCATTATCAAGTTGTAGAGAAAATATCTAAACCTAACATGTTTTCCAAATCTGTGGTCAAAATATCTCATTAGGTGGAGGGCATATTCATGCAAGTGAATTTTAACATTTCTCGGTTGAAGGGGAAGTGTTGCTCCAGTGGGGAACAATGTTGGAAAGTCCAATGAAAATAAACCTTCAGTGTTGTATTCATTAATAGGAGAAGATCTAATTTCAGGCCAAGACAAGATATTCTACTCTTTTTTTTCAATTTGTAAGACATGTTTGATTGCTTGCAGCTCTCACCTAGCGTTTGGTAAGGAAGGAATAAATGATGAAAATTTTGAAGAGCCATTTTCTTCTTGACCAACATTTGTTGAGTTGGTTGATGGCATTAGCTCTTCATTAGAAACTTGGTCTATTGTATGCAAGAAATTGGACACATCAACACCAACATCAGGTAAAATATTAAGAGGCTCGACATCAATCTCAACATCATTGTAGTATTTGTAATATTAAGTTTTTTATTTCAATGCATCCATGACATGATTTTTATTAACATAGCAATCGTAATTCCCGCCTTCAATGGTGGTTCAGCAGACGATCACGACCTCAACGTCTTGCAATCAACGCGACAACAATTTTGTTATGCTTGAGATATCCTGATGGAAGCTTATCGTGTGACCACTATATTTAAATTGCACTCCTTTAGCGTGGGACACCTGTAAAATTGGAGCCACCCTAGTAATAAGCATTTCTTCAACTTGTGTTAAATTTTTGAGTAACAATGGTTGTGGGCCTGGGTCCATGCCATTTATAGAGCTGAAGCAATGAGTACCCTTTTTAGAATAACACCTTACACATGTGGCTCTTGACCTTGACATTTGAGTGCACATCCCTATGTAGATTTCCCTACATATTTGGAAAATAGAAAGGAAGGAAAGTGCATCTATACAATGTCGAAACCGCTTTACCACAACAAGATAGCTATCATTGAATATTTCTTTGAGGTTTTGTTGTTGTGTTGGTGCAATAGGGGAGTTGCTCTGAGATTGTATATAAGGGGTGGCATCTGCCATTGCAAATGGGTGTTGCAAGGGAGGATTGTTAGTAGTATGATGTGCAGGTGTGGTTGCTACAATTATCCTTTTCTGCAAGTATTTTTTGTGGCACTTCATGGATATTTCCTCTTTATTCTGCCTATAGTACAAATAGTTTCGTTGATGTTTTTTACCCTTTTTAAATTCAACAATTGATTGGACTGTGCAACTTGAATGTACTCACACTACCTACTAGTATACATACAAGCTCAAGCACATTAGGATATATGAATATACATGTACATAACCATAGATATATTTAAAGTAGCAATTACACAAACATATAACAAAATATATATGTGAATCCATGTGTATATAAATCTATATTTGTGAATGATTAGAAAAAGAATAGCATAGTTTGAACATTAGAATATATTAAAATATATACACAATGATTTTGCAGTTCTTTGTGTTAACCACTTCCACTATTTGACTATTCCTATATCCAATGTTTAGAACAATGCAATATTGGTTGAAAGTTATGTTTATTGAATCCAACTATATATAAGGATTTATGTAGACATGTATCTATACACACATGACATAATGACAATTTGGGGAAAATTTGTTGTCTTCATATTTGATCTATGATATTGTAGTCTTTGCTTTGCATCCTTCTCAACTTTACATATAAATATACATACATATACATTTACATATATACACATACATATACATATACATATACATACACATATACATACACATGCATATATATATGCATATACACACACATACATATACATATACATATGCATACATACATACATATACATACATATACATATAGGAGTTGGCAACCTCGGTACACAGGAGCTGGATGGTAAGTGTTTTCTTGCGCGAGGCTTAATGCATTATGCCATTGATGTACAATGGGAGCAGGCAAAGTAAATGCAGGTAGACAGAGTAAATGCAATATTGAATGTTGCAGTGTGAGAAACTATACTTTGATTAAGTTGCATTGTCAAAAGAGTCATTGTGCTATTGATTTCATAGCAAATGGGAAAAATCTATTGTCTTCATATCCGATCTATCATATTATAGTATTTGTTTTTGCATATACATAGACATGTACAAATATGCATATACATATGCATATACATACACATATACATATACATATACATACATGCATACATATACATACATATACATATACATACATATACATATACATACATATACATACATATACATACATATACATACATATACATATATACATATATACATAAATATACATATATATATACATAGACATATATACACATATACATACATATACATATACATATACATATGCATATACATATACATATACATATACATATACATACACATATACATATACATATACATATACATATACATATATATACATACATATACATATAGATATACATATACATGAAAGGGATGCTTTTATATGCTGGAAAATAGGAATACATATCTTCTTCCACATCTATAATGACAGATGACCCATGTATATAATTAATAATAAAGCAGGAAAATGGAATAACAAATGGTAGGTATTAAAGAGATGGTGTATTGCAACATCCCAATGGTAATTGGTAGACAACTTAGAAATATCAATCTATAACCATTCCACTTTTAATACTGTCTAAACAAAATGAGATACAAGAACAAGAATAGAAATCCACTTTTAATGTTGTGCAAACACTAGGGGATACATAAACAAGAATAAAAATGATAAATGCAAATGCATATACCCCTATATGTATCTCTCTATCTTTGAGGCCGCTTATATGAGTATCGATGCAGTTTTTTATTATTTCTATATATGTGTATTTATGCAATTTTTTATTTTTCTATGTTATGGAAACAATGATATGATGCAATAATCTGTCCAAAATGTGTATAACATCACAAACTTAATTGGAATTTTCAGCTACATTGCTTGGTATTCAATATTATGGAATTTTTTTTTATACAAATTACCCATGTAAAATGACTTACAGATTCCACAACACAACAGTTTGGGAAACCTCAATTCTGTTATAAAAGAGACCCGAGGGCAACGATTCTTACAATAGTGTAATACACAAGGAACACCACAATGGCTCTTTCGACAATGTAACTTAATCAATATATTTTATTGCCTTACAAACAAAAAAACAATGACAATTAGCAATTTTTTATAGGGAGCTTCAAACAGATGAGGGAAAAAGAATATCATGCAACATATTGGTGCAACATAAGCAATCTATGTAACAGTTATAAGAGCTATTAGGATGATACTCAAGAATCAGACATATGTCATGCTTGAGTGTTTTCCTAATAGTTATTTTACAATTTTCATGTTTTATATAATATTTAATGCTAAATAATGGAGCTTGAATGTAGAATATATGCACGTATATATATGTAGAAATATTTAAGTACATATATGCATTGAATTTCCCCTTTCTCTACACATTTATAAACACACACATATAAGCAGATATATATATATATATATATATATATATGTATGTATATGTATATATATATATATATATCCATATGTACATATCTATATATCTATTTATATACACACTACTATATCTAAGTAGATGTGTATAGCATATTTGTTTTGTTGGTGTAATTAATATTTAATTACACTTTGCATAAGTTTACTTAGGCTTTATTTAATTCCTAAGTTATAGGTTCTTATCTTTATCTTATTTAGCTATCTTGTTGCTCAAGATAAATTAGGGTTATGCATATCTTGCTTTTATAAAGTAAATCATTATCATGTAATTATTAAATTCTTGAATAATATTATTTGCACATCTTCTTGCAAATCTCTACTTTTTCTGATTTTCTCTTTTGTGGAAGGTCTTTTCGGTTTGCAAATCTGATCTTGGTTTCTAACATGGTATCAGAGCCTTGATTTGCAACCCCTTCTTAGATTTTTGAGAAAATAATTGCAAGGTTCATTCGGGATTCCTCGAGGGTATCATGCCTTGAGTTCATCTATGCGGTGTTTTGGATCAGATTAGGCTTCACCATTGGATTCAAAGTGTTGGAAAAAGTCAGGATTGACTTTTATTTTTTAGATCTTGGCCATCATTTTCTAGATCGTTGAGGGTTTCAAGCTGGTAGATTTTTTGGAAGCTCTAGGGGTAGCCGAATTTTTGGAGTAGTTTGAGCAGAAATGGAGGTCACCATTGCGTTCGCAGCGGCCAAAAACCCTAAGAATGCCTATCGTTTCATTGATTTTGGTGAAGTTGATCCGGAAGGCAAAAAAAATTTGCTTGAGGGGTCGTACGGCCACCTGAGCATGCTTCTTGAGGCTCAAAAATTGAAAAAAATTTTAAAAAACACATATTTTTTGAATTATGTGCTACGCCTCTAGTTAGAATGAAGCCCGCCACCTGGCAGCCACCACTGTGCCACCATCGAGCCCTTGACCACCAAATCTCTACCGGTCGAGCTCAGCCTCCGCAGGCTTCCTTGCCTAGGCCGCCAGTCACATTGGTGACCTGGCACCCTGCGCCCAGCCCCTGTGGGCCGTTTATGTAGACCGCCGGTCACATGGCGGTCGGGCGCTATGCGCCTAGCCCCCGGGTGGCCCATTTCAACTCCTGTAGATCATATGGGGGACTAGGGGCTCTGCCCCAGCCCCCTGGTCCTGCATGGGACCAAGGGCTCATTTTTATAGCCCCCTGGGTGCCTTGCAGCCCTTATTGGGCTTTCTGGAGCAAGTTTCACTAAATCAGGCATATTTTTTGATACGATCTCCATTTTTTTCAAATGAGATACCATTGGAAAGCTAATTCCGACGCCGATCCAGTGGTGTAGGTTTTTTTACCATATTTTTCTCTAGATTTATTTTGCAGGCCTTTGAACTCAAATGTTGTTGTTTTCATTTCGGAGGGCATATCTTCAGACTTGGTGATCCATTTTTTGTCATTATTAAGGCGTTGGAAAGCTGATTTAGTCCTCTACACAGATCTGAGGTCTATTATTATTTTTCTATTTATGCATGTTTGTATGCTCTCCTTTCACAATTGTTGGGTTATTGTAATAAATGAACTATGATAAAGTTCCATCAGGGGGGTTTCTTGCATAATAAATCTGATTAGAGTGTAGTTTTTAGTTTGATCTCCATCTTGATTTTTTGGCAACTCGTATGGGTTATATCTGGTCTCCTAGTTTCTTTTGGCTACATTTTTTTCTATTGCTTGACACATTAGATTCTTCGATTCACACTTCAGTTGAGAGATTATGTTTCTTGATCCATATTAGTTCAAATCCTCCTCAATTTAGAGCCATGTTTTTATGGTTATTGTTCTAGAGTCTTCATGGTACTCCTTCCCAAGGAAGAGTTTTAGTCTCAGTTTGGCATTGACATCGAGATACACGGTTTCTAGATTCTGTCATCATTTCATCTACTATTGCTTCACAGATTCCAGGGTTGTTCCAGTTTGTGAGTTTTCTAGTGTTCCATGGCATCGAGTCTGTTGTCACATTATCATGATTTCGGTTTTGGTTTCAGTTGTAGATAGAAGTATCTTTTCTTGCTTGTCGGATTTTGGTTCCAGTGTTACTCCACAGTGTTCTTCTAGTGCTTCTTTGCAGCATTCATCTCATTGTAGGGGGGTTTTGTCCCACTGGATTTTCCTTCTCTACCTTATCATTGCATTTGTAAATGAGTACCTGATCAGGCCTTGTTGCTGGGACTCATCTTTGCTTAATAATTTTGCTTCTCCCTAACTTGCACTTATGGGGGGGTGTTGGTGTAATTAATATTTAATTACACTTTGCATAAGTTTACTTAGGCTTTATTTAATTCCTAAGTTATCTAGGTTCTTAGCTTTATCTTATTGAGCTATCTTGTTACTCAAGATAAGATTAGGGTTATGCATATCTTGCTTTTATAAAGAAAATCATTATCATGTAATTATTAAATTCTCGAATAATATTATTTGCACATCTTCTTGCAAATCTCTGCTTTTTCTGATTTTCTCTTTTGTAGAAGGTCTTTTTGATTTGCAAATTTGATCTTGGTTTCTAACATGTTTCTCACTATCTAACTACCACACTTGAAATTTATGAAGGTAAAAAACATCCAAATTGATTTTCCCCTCAATTAAGTGGCTAAGAGGGCTACAAATTCAAACCTTTTTGGTTTCTTATAGCTTAGTCTCTACTCTAAAGTTTGGAATTATTATAGGAAACTAAAGGTTTGAATTTGAAGCCTTCTCAGCTAATCAACTGAGGGAAAATCTAGTCTAGATGTTTACTTGCATTTTTGAATGAGCCACAAGGGTCTTGGTTTGTATATATGGATATATATGTCTGCGTATATGTATATTTTTAAATATGAAACAAAAAATTCAATATATATATACAACAATTGTAGTGCAATGGTGCAGTAGGAAGTAAATGCAATATTCAATTTTGCAATGGGGGAAAGTATACTACAAAATATGCAAGAAAATATATTGATTCAGTTGCATTCGCAGAAGAGCCATTTTGGCATTATGAATATGTTACACATATTGCATGATTAAATGTTGTCTTCTTAACAAATAGAAACTTCAAACAACTAGCCTATCAACTAAAGATATAAAGTTGAATAGATAAAATAACTATTAGAATAATGCTTAAAAGCCACCAAACTATTTTTTCCTCCGTGCTTATACAAATATCTTTTCAACTTGCCAAATCAATTATGTAAGCCCAACTCTTTATGACAATGCTTATTTTCTTTAGGCTATGTCAACAATTATATGATGCAACAATCTCTGCAAAATGTGTCTAATGCCACATACTTAATTATGAATTTGAGCTACATTTCTTGACATTAAATATTATAGACAAAACATTTATGCAAAACACCCATGTAAAACAACTTGCAACAAATAGTTCTTATTCTAACACCTCTTATACAATTTCTCGATTTGTATTCAATATTTGTTAACAAAGAACATAGATCAAATCCTGTATGAATATGTTTCATGATATTCTTTTTTCCCTGATCTTCTTGAAGCTCCTTGCAACAAACTGCCCAGGTCTGTTACCCTCGCGCTGATGTTTGGTTTTGTGACCATTGCTAGATGGAAATCAAGGAATGAAACTACTGCTATATTTTGTAGTTAAAGTTGCAAGATCATTCAACCAACTATTACATAGATTGCTTGTGTTGTGTGAATATGTTTTATGATTTTCTTTCCTCCTATTTCAAAGCTCTATTTAATGTTGGGTTTCAATATTCTCTCATTTTCTATGGTTCTTGAGTGTTTTCCTAATAGTTATTTTACAATTTTCCTATTTCTTTATAATATTTAGTGCCAAATAATGGAGCTCAAATTTAGAATATATGTATGTATATATGTAACCATTCAGCCAGCCTTTGGTGTATTGCTTTTGATGAAGCTACCACTAGTTTGCTGCAAATTTCAGCAAAAGACCTCTACATATTGCAGGATAACTCTGAGTCTACAAAAAATCCTGTTGCTATTATTAAAGGTCTTGTTTGTAAACCATACATCTTTACTAAGTGTGTTATATAAGTATGTTTCATTATATTCTTTCTTCCTGATCTATTTCAATTTGACCGTCATACACTGGTTGCTACAAATACACAACATATTCTATTCTACCAACTACATTTCTCCACACTCATAGAGCTATCTTTTTAGCTTGATAAATCAACTATATAAAGTTGGTTCTTTATGATAATACCTACTTTATTTAGGTTATGTCAATTAATTATATGATGCGATCCTAAATCTTTTTATGTAAAAAAGACATTGCCCATTTCTTTAAACTTATACACAGATAACAAAATTTGAAACATATTGATACAAGATTCAAGCTACATCCTATGTTGGTAAATATTGAACACAAATAGAGAATTGTATAAAAGGTATTAGACCTTATGATGAAAATTATCTATAAGCATTTTTTCCTATAATTCTATCACTATTTCATCTACAAGCTACCATAGTTGTCGATCCACTGCACATTCATCTAGACCGCACATCTATATCTATATCTATATTTCACAACCCATCGTAATTATAATATAGTATGTTTGATTTTTCATTTCCTTTTGGCTTTCAAACCTCGTAATACTTGAATGCAGCAACGTAAGACTTGATACATTTGAATTTAATGTTTCTAAGGTCATGGATGCATCTGAGAATTATATTACATAACAGTGGATCTACTTATAATAGAGGTTGTATGTTTTAATTCTCAAGAGGCGTGGTTCTATAAAATAAAAAGGAAACTTATAAAATTCAATGGCCAATAGGTTACAAGCTTATCACTATATAGTTGGGCTATTGGTATGTTAAACATAAAAGTTTAAATAAGATAATTATTTATTAGTTTTTTTTATTAATAAGAGATGATAGAAAAATTCAGCTCTAGGAAAATTCACCGCCAACAATTTACGACG
This sequence comes from Sequoia sempervirens, assembly GCA_007258455.2. NCBI lineage: Eukaryota > Viridiplantae > Streptophyta > Pinopsida > Cupressales > Cupressaceae > Sequoia > Sequoia sempervirens. The sequence continues at coordinate 261,932 of VDFB02011161.1, forward strand.
GAAAATTCACCGTCAACAATTCACCGCCACTAGCAATTCACAACCATGGAAAATTAACTGCCAAAAATTCATGCAATTAATTTTTCACATGGTGAATTTTCATGGTGGTGAATTTTCCCGAGGTGAATTGTTGGTGGTGAATTTTCTTTCATGTTCTTTCTTGAGAGCTGATAATTCTAAATTTAAATGTCATTATAACACTATTAAATTATTGGATGATTTGATCATTGAACTGAATTATATTTAGTCTAAAATTATACAAGATTCATAATGTTTATCATTTATCTCATATGGTTTTGTCATTTACACTATTTATTATATTTTAATTTTATTATTATACCATATGCCTCTTAATATAATTGATAAATATCTCAACTATGCCTGTTCATAAGAAAAAATAAGATTATAGTTTATTGACATGAACTATGTTGTCTATGGGTTGACAGAACTTGGGTATAGATAATTATGATGCATATTAATTTAAAAATAACAATTTAATCAAAAAACATGCCATACAATTGATAGAATCAACTCGTTGTAGTATTCAAAGAATTATTGATGTGGAAAAGAGTGCATGTTAGATGCTTTTGAAACTTAATAATCATAAAATACAAAATCATGCTATAAATAGTACTATAGTGAATTTTTAACACAATTTAATCAAGCAACATGCCATACAATTGATAGAATCAACTCACTGTAGTATTCAGATAATTATTGATGTGGACAAGAGTGCATGTCACATTATTTTGAAACACAAAGATCATGATACTTGTATCAATACAAACTCATGCTATAAACAATACCATAATGAATTTCCATATCCAATTAGCTACCACAAAAATGTAGATTCAATATGGCTCCCATAGTACAAAAAATGCTCTTACTTTTTTTTTCTTTTTACTACATAGTTTGCATTCTCTTATCTTTGTGTAGTATTAAAATGAGTTTATCCAACAACATTTTGAATAACTCATGGGGTTCCATTAATGAGATAATACTATGTGTCAAACTTACTCTCTCCATGCCACCCACATCTAATATTACTTCTAAGTCTATAGTTAATTCTTGTGGCTTGTGTATGATTAGGCACAACATTATTTTGAATAAAATATGTATGGTTGTCTCTTTTAATTAGTGGAATAGGAGTCTGAACTAGGCTATGTATGTCACATGCCATGCTTGAATAATCATTATACTCAATAATTGCACACAATGATAATCCATGTGTTCACTAACAAAATGGAATGAAGTCAAATTTAGGGGTTGAATAATTTATTATTGTCTCTTGTAATTAGTGGAATAGGAGTCCGAACTAGGCTATGTATGTCACATGCCATGCTTGAATAATCATTATAGTCAATAATTGCACACAGTGATAATCCATGTGTTCACTAACAAAATGGAATGAAGTCAAATTTAGGGGTGGAAAGCCAACTCCTTTTGAAAGGAGATTTTGCAATCTCCCAAAGGTCTCATGGGTAATTGGGTTAGTTTGTAGGTGTATCTGTGGTTTTTGTAATCCCCCTAGAACCATGTCCATCCCAAATAAATTTTTGCTTCGGTTTTAAGTGTTTTATTTCTCAGGTTTATGAACCTATGTCAAGTCCCGCTCAGGTTGCTACAACCCTATTTTTGTCTGATGTTTTGAAATAATTCCTAAATTATACCTTTGTGTCAGTTCTTTTTAAAGTTATGAGAACTACTTCGGAACCTGAAATAGTTCTCACAAATAGGGAAAGCATCGATAGAGGGTAAATGGAGATGAATTGTAAGTAAACTAATGCAAGTTCAAAACTTTTTGTAGGTTTCAAAACGTTTGTTGGTTCTTAGAACAATTTCTACTTAGTTAAAGGAAATTATGCAAGAAATAAAAACAATACATTACACAAAGAACATTAAAGAAAACTAGAGACTATTAGATATTCAAAATGCATCCACATTACAAGAAGCGAACAAATATATAAAGTAAAGAATAGTTATATTATAATATATTAAGAGAAAGGAGTATAAGCTTTTACGCACAAAGAGTGAAAATTAGGATGTGGATTCCCTCCACAACCTCCTGAATCCTCTCAATCTATGCAGGAGAGAGTAAGTTTTCATAAAACTCTATATAATAAGCAAAAAAATTCATCGCATTCCTCTTGAGCCCAGCGCATAAGAGAGTAATAGCTTGTTTGATTTCTTCTTTCCTAATAGCAGCAACAATGCAGATGGCACCTCCAACTAGGCCTTTTTGTGGTTCTTTGCTCAAGCATCCCAAGGAAGATTCAACACTGGCTATGTGTGCCAGCCTTACCAGTATTTCAGTAGCTCTACCACCCCACTCAAATTTACCAGAAGTTTGGATTATGTTATATATGAACCGCTCCAGGAGTGTAAAGTTGTGGACATGAATTTGCACCAGGAAATTCTCCCTATGATTCTCCTGATCACTCCTTTAACATCATTCCTTATGACGAAAACCTCCCTTAACTAATCAACCACTAGTTGTCGCATAGAGTTGCACTCCACACCTTCGATAATGAGCAAATCTAATTTTGAGGTTGCATCACTTGAAGTGCTCAACATTTTGAGAAAAAAATTGAGATGTGAAGAATGGAAGGCAACTCCTCTAAATTTATAGAGGTAGAAGTTGGGCATCATATCCCAAAGATCAGCCATGAAGAGATTTTCTAGGCAGAAACTAGTGGGTAAGTATTTTGCCAAAATTATTTAGATTAATTTGGAGTAGCGAGTGATGTGATGAAGTTGCTAGATTTATGATTGCATGAGCTTCGACATTGGTGTAAAACATTCTAATTAAATTATCTTGCATGCATAGGATCACAACCAAATGTGTAATTAAATGAAGAGGAACTAGGAGTTGTATGTTTTTCAAATGTACGGGGGGCCATGAGGCTTACATATATGGAGCAGTGAGATATTATCTTAGTCTACGAAACTTGATATGAAATATGTAATTATGATACTTCAAAGGGACCATAAATATTTTGTTAGAAAATATTTTGATGGAGGTTATAAATTAATCATTTAAAAGATGGTGGTTATGAAAACCAAAATGGTCCCAAAAAAGGAGATCTATAAATACACAGTTAAAAGACACTGGAAGGGTTCAAACTTTAGATTTTGATTACACTGTAATGTAAGGGAAGTAATAAATAAGGACCATTGTAACTCACTCATTTTTTAATACATTCATTGTTTTTCAATAGTGGAGATTTAAAAGTAATGTACTATTTATGCATATGTGTTTGAGCTTAGATAAATAGGTGAATGCTATTTTCTTTGTGAATTAGATGCTTCACTACGCTATTTTATTTTCTTTTGGAATGGAGTGAGGTTTAAATCTGAATAATCATTTTTTAACACCCCAACCTTTGTGTTGAAGTATTAGAAATAATCATTTCAAGTCTTATCACCTTGGTATCATGGTTATGAACCAACATGTAAGTTATGCCAGTTTTTCTTTCTAGTCAAAAGCATATCCTTAAGAAATAGCTATACCATTAGAGGGAGTTGTATGTCGTTAAAATTCAATGGAAGATCACCAATGAAATGGTGATCTCTCCAATTCGTCATTACTTATTTATCTTCATTATGGGTAATAAAGAGTCATGTTAATGTAAGTTTGAAGAAGACAAATCTGTCAACCAACAACTTAGGCTAACTAAGAGGTAAAATTTAATGTTATTTAATTAGGAGGCTTAGTTTAGATTCTTGATTTAATGATTCCCTCAAAGGTTAAGTATAAGGAGCTCAATTTTATGGGTTCTATCTAAGTGTTTTAATTCTATCATATTCTATTCTATTTTATGATAAGAAAAAAAGGATTCAAGAGAAAAAAGAAGGAAATAAATTAAATTAGGAAAAAGAGGAGAGGAGAGGAAGTGAGATTGCAACCCATAAAACATTAACTAAATTGAGAACTTCCATGAAAATAAAAAATCAACAACTTGAGCCATTATCAATATGATTTATTCCCCCTCCTATTCCTTCTCCACCTCTGATAGCACACCTAGTCATTGTTAGTTTATTGACATGAACTATGTGTAAGGGTTGACAGTTAATGGGTATAGATAATGATACATATTAATTAAAAAGAATAATTTAATCAAGAAACATGTCATATAATTGATAGAATCAAATCATTGTAGTATTCAAAGAATTATTAATGTGGAAAAGAGTGCATTTAGGAGCACCTAGACGTATTTGCAAGCTTGCATCACCCAAAAAAATGATTAACTTAGTTTTGTTTGCTCTTCTTTCTGTGTTGTTTTTGTTATGTTTTGGTTGGCATACCATGGTGGGGTATGTTGGCAGAGAACTTGATGGAATTGTTATTACTTTCAATTTTCTATCTAGAGATCTTTATGTGAGTACACGTAACCACACTTTTGGAAACTGTATATTATTGGGAAGACTTGATTGTGCACACACAATTTGGAATACCTCTATACTTTGATTGTATTGAATTTCATTGAAAACTTATTTTAATTATTTTTTCAAAGGCAATGCCTCACTTTGCATTTGCATTCACAACATTGTCTCCAAAACTATTTAAATTTTGATTGAAATTAAAAAACCCATGGTCGGGGCGACTAGCATGTGGCAATTCATATTTTGAGTTGAGGCATCAATATCTTCTAGGCACGTGGGACCAAATTGTTTTATTTTTTGTTGCTTGTTAACATCTTGTACACTTCATATTCCAATGCATTGGAGAGGGGCAATTCATTAGTTTTGTTTTTTGTGAAGTACAAATTCCTCCAAAGGAAAATGTGTGGGGATATATTTGCAGTTAAAATTTTTTTAATGATGATTTTTCTAGCACATAAGCTTGTGGTAAGGGGGTCAATTCATTTGGAGGGGTGATTGTTTAGTGTTTACTGATGTTTGAACTTTATAAAAAATAAAATCAATGTTGAAGAGGGGTTCAAATAGCCTAGGATAGGAGAATTTTTTTTATCTGAAATTCAAATTATAATAGACATGTGATATAAATAAACCCTGCAAGGAGGATAAATCCTATCACAATCATAATAGACAAGTGATAGAAACAAACCCTGCAAGGAGGAAAATACCTATCACAATTATAATAGACATGTGATAGAAATAAACCCTGCAAGGAGGAGAATCCCTATAAGGATTATAATAGTCATGACAAGCTTGTGAGCAATATAACTCTTTGTTGCTGCAGTTATTCAAGAACTAGAGAGGAAATCCTCAAGATGGACACACATCTCCAAAGAAAGTTTTCCTTTCCCCTAGAGTGTAGGCAAGGATAACATGTTGGAAACTTGTGTTTTCATTGATGTCAGCATAGTGTTGTTGCATTGATGTCAACCCTTGAGGAAATATGTTGGTTGCATTATGTTGTTAGTAGTATTGTCACTATTATCAACCTCTAATGTAGCAATGATGAGTAATTTCTTGTGGATATCACCCTCTTGTGTGGTTGAGATGCTAAGAAAGTATTGCAGATGTTGAGATGGTGTTTGTGGTGCTTGGTTTCCAAGTTCTTTTAATAAAATTTGAATAAAAAGAGTAGAGTGTGGCAAAGTGGTGTTCTAGTTTGTGCTCCACATTTCTTTGGTATTGAAGAGCTATGCTTTTTTGGTTTAGATATGTTGATCAAAGGTATCTGTGAATGTTATATATTGAGTTTCATGTTTTGTATCATTTGACAAATGAAGTTGTGTTCACTAGTGTGTGAACTATGAAGCAATGTTGTCTAGGAGAAATGAAATTGCTCTACATTTCTCCATGTGTTTTTTGTCTTGTGGATCTATGGATGTGTTTAAATGTTTGTATCTATCTTCATTAAGAATTGTTTGAGTTTTGGTGCTCAACAAGGTTGGATTCATAAGTTGTAGTGTGTGGAAGGCTAACTGATTGCACAAAATGAACATATTCTTCAGGTATATGAAGTTGTGATTTTTTTTTGTATTTTAGGGAGTTGATGGAATATTCCAAAGTGTTGTTGAGTGTTGTGTTTGGTCCATGAATCATCTAGGGTGTTAACACAGGTTTAGCCAACTTGGTGTGTTAGCACTAATTATGGATATGTGTCGATGTTTTTGGAAGCATGGTGTGGCGTGTCAGTATAGATTTGGGTCTTATTTAAGTTGTGTCATGGTCCACCTTCACTTCTTTCCACCGTGGAAGTTTTTGGTGCCAACCTATTTTGAATTTGCATGCTTGAGGCACTGCATAGTTGACCTTGGAGACTGTTTTCAAGGTTACAAATCGTATATATGTGTGATGAGTTGATGGAGGAATGGTGAGTGGAATGGGTGTGATGCAAAATATGTTGAGGTGCAAGAATTGATTAAGTGTATTGGGAGCTTCAACAATTAGGACTACTGGAAGCAGTCGCAAAAGGTGTCTACATTCTTCATAGTATCTGATGTTATTGCAAGCAGTAAGCTAAAGGTTATTGATGGCCTACAGTTGTAGTGGTGGATCTTTTCTATTGCTCTAAGATGGATTTCTCATTGTAACAATCATATTTATTCTTCTTTGTAATTTGGTAGTAGGCCCCTCTTTCTTTTGGGAAGTGTTCCCTCCGGCAGTGCGCATATTATATTCAATATTGCAATTACTTTATATTGTGAGCTAATCTTCACCGTGGTTTTTCCCTTCTTTGTTTTTCCATGAAAATTTGGTGTTCTATTGTGTATGGTTTTTGATGTATTTTTGTTTCATTTATTAAATTTTATTCTAAATCTGATTAAGGATTTATGGAGTAATAAGGATCTGAATGATGATGAAGTTTTTGATGTTTTAATTTACAACCGATTCACCCCCCCCTTAATTGTCTTTTGCATTCAAAAATTGGTATCAAAACAAGGTTCCTTAGAAGAAAGCTTAACCTCTTGAGGAAGATATGGATGGTGCACAAGAAGGAGGCTTCTTTGTTTGATGGATCAAATTATGCATTATGGAAGACCAGGATGGAATGTTTTCTTATCTCTCTAGTGTTTGGAGTTTGGAAGTTAGTTGAAGCTAGATATACCATACTTGCAAATGGTCTAGCAATAGATGATGAGATCAAGGCTTATGAGAAAAATGGAAAAGAAATATATGCTCTCTTGAGTGGTCTTGCTAATTCAAAACTTGTGAAATTTATGAGCTACATATCTTCTAGTGAGATTTGGAAAAAGCTGAAAAGTATCTATGAAGGAGATGATAAGGTCAAGAAAGTGAAGATGCAAAATCTAAAGACCAAGATTGAAATCATGTGGATGCTAGAGGATGAAGATATTAAACACTATATGCATAGAGTGGATGAAGTTGTCAATTCCATCAAAGTCCTTGGTGGAAAAATAGAAGAAGATGAGGTGGTAAAGAAGGTACTAAGAACTCTTCCTAAATCTTATAGCTCTAAAGTTTCTACTATTGAGGAAGCTCATATTTTAGATAATCATTCTAGAGATCAATTGTTTGGTGCTTTAACTACTTTTTAATTGAGAGAGATTGGTCCAAGTGATTGAAGAAAAGAGTATTCCTATACAATTGGCAAAGTAGAGAAGAAAGAGGAATCAGATCAGGGTGACTTTGACGAGATAAAAGAAAATTTTGTGAGGAGACTAAAAAGGGCACTAGAAAATTTAGAGGTAAGTTATCCTTCAAATGTTTCAATTATGGAAAGATAGGTCATTATGCCTCAAGATGTCCTATCACGACATCAAATGATAAACATAAGGAGAATAAAGGTAAATAAATTAAGATAAGTTATTATGTTAAAGAATCTATTCCAGTATATCTGATGATGAATATAATTAATCAGATGATGAAAATGACAAATTCTTGTTCATGGATCTAAATGTTGGAACTAATTTTGTTAACTCTAATAGATGTGTGAAAGAAATTACTCCAGAAATAGGTCATAATATCATAGGGACTATGGTGACTTCTTTTCATGTAATAGAGAACAAAAACTACTAGATTATTGATAGCAGACACTCAAATCATATGATAGGTGATGAGAGTAATTTTTTTAAACTAGATAATTTTGAAGGAGGTCTTGTCAAGTTCGGTGATGATACATCTGCTAAGACATATGGAAAAGGTTCAATCAGTTTTGATGGAAAGCATAACACAAATGATGTTATTTATGTTAAGGGTCTCCGACATAACCTTCTAAGTGTAGGAAAATGTGTAGCAAAGGATATAATCTTGTGTTTCAAGATAATGGTTGTGAGATTATAAAAGGCTTTGAAACTATGGTTGTTGTAGGAATAAGCACGTATATAAATTTGTATCAGCTCAAGGGTGCTAATGGTCGGTGCTTTATGAATCAAATCAATGAAAGTTGGCTATGGTATAGAAGAACGTGTCACATCAATTTTGATAGCCTAGTGAGGATTGGCTTTGTTCAAGTTGTGAGAGATTTTCCAAAGATTAAAAAGCCTATTAATGTAGTCTGCAAGGAATTTCAGATTGAGAAGAAAACTAGAAAGAGTTTGAAAATGAAAGAGAATTCTACCACATGACCTTTAGATTCGGTACATACAGATATTTGCAGACCTACTAGAACAAGAAGCTTTCAAGGTGACATGTATTTCATATTATTAATTGATGATTACTCTAGAATGACTAGGGTAACTTTTATCAAAGAAAAATTAGAAGCTCTAGATAAGTTTAAGGCATTTAAAGCTATGATTGAGAATGAAATGGATATAAAATAAAATATTTAAGATTTGACAAAGGTGGAGAGTTCACCTCCAATTAGTTTAACAATTTTTGTGTAGATCATGGAATAAAGAGGCATTTGTCATCTCCTATGAATCCTCAATAGAATGGAGTGGTAGGAAGGAATAATAGAACTATTTAGGAAGTAGCAAAGAAAATGATGAGAGAATAAAATATGTTGGATGTCTACTAGAGAGAAGCAATTCATGCTATAGTTTACATATTTTATAGAGCAAAAGCAAGGAAAAATAGTTCAAAGAATCCCTATGAGTTATGGTATGGAAGAACTCCTACTATCAAATATTTTAGAGTATTTGGAAGAAAATTCTATATCAAGAGAAATGAAGAAAACTTAAGAAAGTTTGATGTAAGATCTAATGAAGGAGTCTTCCTTGGATACTCTACAAAAAGAAAAGATTACTGACAACAAGAGGCTAAAAAGGATTGTTAAAAGTGGAAGTGTCAAAGTGGATGAAGACTTACATAAAATTTCAATGTTGATATAAGGATGTGAATTATATGAGTCCTCTAACAAAAAACAAGAAAAATATGAAGGAAATGAAAAATAAGTGAAATTGAAGACGATGAGGCTCTAGAAAGGATCCCTAAGACTCTTAAGTATGTGCAGAAGAATCGTTCTAAAGATCATATCATTGGTGAAAAAAAAGAGGTGTATTGACAAGAAGAAAGGCTGCTATGATGTAGAAGAACAAGTAAATATATGTTTATTCTCCAAAATTGAACCTAAACTAGTGATTGAAGCATGCAAAAATGAATATTGGATCAAGGATATGGAAGAAGAATTATTATAGATTGAGAAGAACCAGACTTGGAAACTTGTCCTAAGACCAGTACAAATAAGAATTTTATTGGAACTAAATGGGTATTTCAGAACAAGCTAAATGAGAATGGAGAAGTTGTTAAGAACAAGGCAAGTCTTGTGTGTAAAGGCTACTCACAAGTAGAAGGAATATAATTTGAGAAATTTTTTTCTCTAGTGGAAAGAATAGAGGCTATTAGGATGTTTTTGGCATTTGCAGCACATAATGATTTCAAATTTTATTAGATGGATGTGAAGTTTGCATTATTAAATGGTGAGTTGGAAGAAGAGGTATATATTGAACAACTAGAAGGCTTTGAATTATCAGATAATCCTAATATGGTCTATAGATTGAAGAAGGTGTTATATAGAATCCTACAAGCTCCTAGAGCTTGGTATACAATATTGGATAGAAATTTGTTGTAGCATGGATTCAATAAAGGTACCAAAAATATCAATCTTTATTTAAAAGTTGAGAAATATAAAATCTTGATTGTAGTTGTGTATGTTGATGATATAATCTTTGGAGGAAATGAAGCAATGTGCAAGAGATTTGCAGAAGATATGCAAAATGAGTTTGAAATGTCAATGTTTGGGGAGATGAATTTCTTCCTTAGGCTTAAAATCAATCAGACGAAAAAATGTATTTTCATTTCACAATCAAAGTACATGTCAAAGAAACGCTAAAGAATTTTGGAATCGAAGACTCTAAATCAATATTCACACACATGGTTATTGGCTGGATGTTGAGAAAGAATAATGAATCTCCTAAGGCTGATTAGAGAAATTATAGATCAATGATTGGCATACTGCTATACCTAACTGCTACCAAACCACATATCATGCATGCAATATGTCTTGTGGCTAGATTTCAAGAAGATGCTAGAGAGTCACATGTGTCAATAGTAAAAAGAATATTCAGATACTGAAAGGGCACTCTACAATATGGATTGTGGTATCCAAAGGATATTGATTTCGAGCTCTAAGTGCCTATATGGATATAGATTGGGTAGGTTGTGTGGATGATAAAAGAAGTACAAGTGGTGGTTCTTTCTTTCTTAGAATAATTTTGGTCTCATTACTAAGAAAAAAAGTAGGATTCAATATCATTATCTACTGCAAAAGCATAATATATTATCACAACATCTTGTTGCACACAGGTGTTGTAGATGAAACATACTTTGAAGGATTATCAAAGTATAATATGATCCTATTTCTATCTTATGTGAAAATACAATTTGAATCAATATTTCAAAGAATCTCGTAATGCATTCAAGGAAAAAGCATATCTCTATTCGATATGACTTTTTGAGAGAGAAGGTTGTAGGGAATGAAGTGAAGCTGGAGTATGTGCCTACTAAGGATCAAGTTGCAAATATTTTCACTAAGGCTCTTCCTAAAGATACATTTGAGTATCTTTGGTAGAATTTGGGGGTTATTTCCCCTCCTTCATTTAACTAGATGTATAAGAGTGTGCATCAATCATGTAGAACTATTCAAGATCAATTTTCTATTATGGACTAATGGAGGCTATCTCTCAAGGGAAGTAGGTAGCAGTGGTTGTTTACTGGTGTTGTCTTTTGAAGTTGTGTCAAAGGAAGTAAGTGCAATTGTTGTCCTTTATAGGTTTTTCATTTGTATATGTGAGTGATGGTAAAGGGGGAGTAGAAGAAAATAAATTGTGTTGTTCTTTGTCATTGATGTCAAAAGGGGGGAAAGTTAGTTGAAAAACCATATGAAGAAAAGGGAATATAGAGAAAGTGTTGAAAATAATAAATGTTTCCGTAAGGGGGAGCAGTACTTGAGAAATATGTGTTATTGTTATTGATGGTTTTTCATATCAGGTGTTTCCATCAATGAAAAAGGGGGAAATATTTGGAAACTTGTGTTATCATTGATGTCAATAGAGTGTTATTATTGTTACCTATTTTTAGCTACAACTCAAAATAGGTGGAGCTAAATTAAATTTATCACAGAAAGGTGCAAAATTTCTGCTAAAAGTATTCATTGAATTTCAAATTTTGATTATGCAAATGCTTGTAAAAGAAGAACTCATAAATTTGCATAAAAGAATGTTGTTTTTATTCATATTGGAAAGGTTGAAGTCCCACACAAGCCGTGGGAGTAACTGAATTTTATTTACATAATGAAATGATAGATACAAGAAAATAAAGTATACTATACAAATGAGAGTAAAGAATGCATAGGGTAGAAAGTGATTCGTCATTGCCTAGAATGACGAATCATTGACAAGTTGAGGTCTTCAGTTGTGGCTCCAACTCCAGCTCCAAGCTCCAAAAGCATCTGCAAGAACGATGAAATATGGTATTAGAGATGGTCTCTAAGCAATGTGAATCAAATCCTATCATATGCCTACACTACCAACATAAATATAGTATATATTTGTTTAGGCATCCATCAGATGATTTCAGACTTCAAAGGCATAAAACTCAAGAGGAAGCTTTTAGCTTCTTTTATTTTGATAACATGTTTGTTTCAATGTGCAGGAACAGGTTCATCATGTTTGTGATCATTTTATCAGATATGTGGGAAAAAACGGGCTCCCACAAGGGTCGAGCCCGACATATCAAGAAGGTATGAAGGTATTCTCTCATTCAACGTTCACATATGAGAGTCATCAAGCATCAAAGAAACAGTCATCATTTAGGACTGTCATCAAGCAGTGTAATGGCATGGTAAAACAAATGGAGTAAGTCATCTCTTGTTCATCATTTGAAAATATATCAAGAACAGTTACCAGTCATTCATTGCAAAAAAGCTATCATCAATGATGGAGCAGTAATCATGATCAAGTGCAAGACTCAATGTAAATGGATGATGCATATTGAGGTGTTTTCTAAAATCAATTTGCCATCAATAGTAAATTATGGTGATAAATGGTAGTTACAGGCATGAATGCATAGCTGGAGGCAGTCAATATGGTAACAGGACAACATTATTGCATCTTGTGATAAAAAGACATTTACAGTTTCTTTTTGACAATTATAAAAGGAGCAGTAATTAAGTAATGAGTTCCCTTAAGTGCACAATGGCCAAAATGTTTCATGTTCATAGAGAACATAGATATAAATAAGAGCAGCATTTGTTTTCAAATTTGAACTTGCTGTAGCAAAAAAATGTTTGTAGTTTTCAAAAAAGGACTTCCAAAAGTGATGATACGAGAGAGATCTCTTTAAAGAATTATCAAACAAAAGAGGCCACTAATTTATTTTGAATCTGATTTATCTTGAATCATGTATGATCATATATACAATCAAAGGAAATCTTAGAACAGTAACACTTCTCATCAGGAGTATAATTCACAGAAAAATCATACAAATCTATAAGCAACAATTTGAAGAAAAGCATGTTTGCTATAAGTGGAACAGCATCACGGTATAAGTAAAATAAAAGTATCTTTTTCAAAGCTTTTTTTTTAGCATTGCTGCAAAAGATAGTACTTTTAAAGAAATAGCAGTACGAGGGTGTTATATTCAGTGTTGATCAGTCAAATGACTATCATTTCCATCAAAGTAAATCAAATGTATAGATAAGGAAATCCAAATTGACGGTCTATTTCAAAATGCAGTGCTGAAAGTTCTATTATACATTAGGATATGTCATAAGTATGTTCACAGTGGCAGTAAAATCTATAAGGCAGTAGCCTATTTGAATGGTGGCTAATAACTCTATGATAACCTTGAAAGGAGTACCTCATAATGTGATGTTAGTTTTAATTTTGATGCAATCTATTCACTATGGTACCCTTGTTCTTTCTCTAAGTTTTCAGTCATCAAGGAGCTTTCTATAGCAAATGCAAGGAGTAGTACAAAGATTGTAAAGATTACAAGGAGGTGTCTTTATACAGAGGACAAAATAGGTATGAGAGAATACTCATAAATTATGCAAATTCTTGCCCAAAATATCAAAATATTACTCACCATGGCGATTGTTATAGCATTAATATTTCAATATTGCTCAGAAATGTTTTTATGGTGGAAAAATGCAATGTCTTTTTACTCGTGTAAAGATTTTGTTCTAAAAATGCAAAATATAGTGAATTGAGAATACCCAGATGAAGATTGTTTAGGCCATGATCAGAATGCAAAAAAGAGAAACTCATGGCATGAAGCTTTAAGAACCCTTGAAGAACAACTCAGAATAATGCATGAAAAAGAGGAATACACAATATAGAAGCTTTCAAAAGTCCATGGTCGGCCTCATAATGCAGAAAATAACAACAGAAAATGGAGATAGTGGTGGCCAATGATGGTGAACTTTCACAAAGGGGTAAGGCTCAAATGCTCTATGGCGGCCTAAAAGAGGCTGAAAAGATTCACAGGAATGGAAAGATTAACTTACCAAAGCAGCCATGAATAAATCTTTTGAGAATTCTTTCTTGGTACATATCCATCAGTGCAAGTCGTGCCCTTTCAAGAGTTCTCATGGTGGCCGGAGTCAGACAAAGTGCATATGACAAAGAATATATCAGATAGTGAACTAAGCTGCAACTTTTAAAGCCTCATAATTGCTATGTAATGGAGTTGGGATACCTCAACTGGTAAAGAAAGAACTTTCCATGTGAAAATCACAAGTTTCAGCTCAAAAAACATCCAAAAGGTGCAGTCTCGAGCCAGTTCATGGGGAATTTTGAGTTCAAACCCTACTCAGCAATGGCGGCTAATAGCTTAACTTCATGAAGCTTCATCAAAGTCAAAAGAATAATGATGATTTAGGGTTCGATGACTACTTTTGCGCATTCTCTCTAAGCTTTATTTTGGGTATTTTTATTTTTAATAATCATTATGTCTTTTAATTTTCCCTGTGGCCATGACTTTTTGAGTCAATGAGCCTAGCAAAGTGGTCGGCCTTATCAATAATGAAGATTTGTACTAAAGTATTATGGCAGAACATTTAAATCATCGCCAAATATATGCCATAGTGTTATTTCAATTGTCTATGGTGGTCAACTTATACTCATAGTGTTATTTGAATGATGAATGCTAAATGCATATTTAGAGTATATGATGTATACTGCATGAAGCTATAGGTAGATAATATGCCTTCAAGTTTAGCTTTATTCTTCATATTTATTTGCATTAAATAATGTCAATGAATTAATTAAATGATGCATTATAAATAATTTAATTAATTTATTATCTTAAAATGCAAATAAAGATATTATGTAAAGTTGGATCATGATTTTAGTTCAGTTACACATCAGACTCGACTGAAGACTTAGACATGAAGATGGAGTTCCAATGTGCATGGGCGAATTGACAAGAACGAGACAATTTTGCATGCTTTAGCCCACCTTTTTAGGGATTTCCAGTTCAGTTTGAGTTGCAGATCAGTTGCATGCTTTATGACTGCAAGTTTGAGACTAAGTTCACTCATTTTTGCATGTGTTTGAACCACATTTTTAGGGATTTTTACTTCTACTTAGTTTTCACCTTGGAATTATCACTTTCTCATTGAAATTGACTTTCAATTACTTGTTCATGCACTTTGAAGTGCATTCTCATTTTATATATTGAAAAAGTTTATCTTTTTCATTTTTAGTTCTTGTTATTTATCCTTTACATTCTGTAAAGTGAATTGTCTTTTAACTTAGTTTTTTCAAATTTAGATTAATACAATTTTACAACTTTACAGGTTACTTAGGATTGTCGTCTTGCAGAGTTTTCCTTTGTATTATTCATTGAGATAGATTTCACCTTTGCAATTTCAGATGTTTTGTATGCTTGAATGATCTGATGCAAGTCTAATGTGTTTCATTACCGAAACCTTCAAGTTTCTGTCTTATTTTTGCATACTTATACACAATTTTTGTTTGGAACAGGTCATTAATTGTGCTAAAAACTTGTTCCTTTTCCTATTTGTGAAAAATTAGTTTTCCTTAGAAGAAAGGAAATGAATACAACCTTTTGATGAATTAATAATGTGTCCAGAGAGCTCAAATTGCCTTGTGTTAACAATTTTCCTTGAAAGATAGGTTGCAAATCATTCTGCAAGTTTAATATCAATTAGGTGCATCACCGAAGTTTTAGTTTTAGTTCATGCATTCAATTCAGTTCCTCTTTCCTTTTTCTCAGAATAAATTATTCAAATTCCAAATTGACCATCATATAGGAAGTCGACCTAGAATCTGGAGGTTCAATCTCGTTATAGGTCACCCACAACCTAAGTTTGATCAAATGTTTCAATAGATTTCTGAATTTAATTATTCAAGCGTTTGGGTGCAATCTGATTGACAACAATTATATTGATATTAACCCTTGAGGAAGTAAGTGCGTTGGTTGCATTATGATGTCAGTAGTATTCTCACTGGTATCAACCTCTAAGGTAGCAATGATGAGTAAGTACTTTTGGTTATCAATGTCTTGTGTGGTTGAGATGCTAAGAAAGTGTTACAAATGTTGAGATGGTGTTTGCGGTGTTTTGTTTCCAAGTTATTTTAAGAAAATTTGAATAAAAAAGAATTCAATGTGGAAAAGTGGTGTTCTATTGGTGCTCCACATTTCTTCTATATTGAAGCTATGCTTCCTTGGTTCAAATATGTTGATCAAAGGTGTCCAAAGATGTTATATCTAGAGTTTCCTATGATATATTCATTGGTTCATAGGAAATATTTTTTTTTTTTACTACTATTATTTGTTGCTACTTTTGCATATATTTCAATTGTCATATAATGTGTAATCTTATAACTGTGAATAACACTTAAGGCTTAATACATATTATTGGGAGACCCAACATAGTAGCTTGAGAAAGGTGTATGCCAGTCTATGTGAACAATGATTTTGAGTTCTAGGAAATTAATTATATGTCAATAAGTAAAATCATCAATCAAGGTAGCGAAGAGTAAGAGGTGTTCAAAGATCTCCATGCTTGTGGAAAAAGAAAAATCTAGTTGCTAAGATTTAAGCCAAGTACTTGTATAAGATGTTGAAGCAAATAAAAATTCAAAACAACTTGAAAAATTAGAGGTATTGAATTGAAGCTCTAATATAAGAATGTAAGACAAATACAATGGCCATGAAGGATCTGACACTACTTATTGACACTGAGAGAAGGAAGAACACTCGTATTTATCACAAGAAATAAAATGAGATCATTATTTCCATGAGGCTTAACAGTCTATGGGTCCTCAAATTTTCTAGCTGCCTCAACCATCAAAAGGGGCTGACATTGAGAACTTAGTTTCTTCCTTAAGTAGGTAGTTTCCTTTCCTATTGATTAGATCAACAATTCACTAAGATTGTTTATCTTCATCTATTCAAATAGTATGGAGCACAATCTTAAAGGTCTTTATATTTTTGTAAGTTGCGGGAATTCTATGGTGAAATGCTTCTTTGTTTTAACAACACATAAAACACATCCTCTATTTTTAATATCAAATAATATAGAAACAAAAAGAACACTTTCAAAACTAGTTACCAAATGGCAATATATAAGAATATTGAAATATAAAACAAGTGTTTCTTTTGATGTTGCTTTTCTAAAGATATAAAAAAATATTATATAGTTTTATGATACAACAATGAGAAAATAACTATATTTATATGCACAAACATGAGTAGACTACTTTTGAGAGTCTACAATGATCTATTAGATGAACTAGACAATATGTGCACCACAAGTTCTCCATGCTTTAACTCATTATGTGATTATTTACCATGAGATATCCTTCTTCTAAGGTGTTATAGTAAACTTTACATAATAATGTTGTTTATTCATAGAGGTTTTTCCTAAGAATATGTGACACTCTAATTGATTTATCATTTGGTAACTTTAAATAAATAAAATTATTCCCAAAGATAAATAGGACAAACTAAAGATACATGCCATGTTTTTTGGACTATTGATTAGGTGTGCTAAATGCCAAAAACACAAGGAGACACATGAGGATAAAGTTGATTGAGATGTGATAAATTTGTTGAGATGAAGACAAAATCATTAAGATAAAAGTATCTATTTTTAATACGGTTGTAGTGTACAAACTTGTTTGGACATGTCTTGGAATACTTTCAAGAAGTCATTTTCAAGTATGTACTACCTTATGGAACCACCTGGTGAGGTGTTATGTCAGTTAGCCCATGGTTTTGGAAATCAGTGGTGGTTTTCAATTGAGCTAATTGCCTATATCAACAAGTCTTGGGTGAGTAGTTTATATAATTCAAAAAATGTATAAAAATTTACAAGGTGTGAGTTATCTTTGAAAGTTTGAAGGTGGAAAAAAGTGCTAGATTCTTTAGATATTTTGAAGATCACATTGAAAATTTATTGACATAGGAACATCTAAGCTCACAAGAAATCTTACATCATCAAAAAAGTTTTCTTTTCATGTTCAATTTATTGATGTAGAAGCATTTGAACTCACAAGAAACCTTGCATCATTAAGAAGCAAAGAGTACCCCAAGATGTGCGGAAAGAGGCAAAAGGTTGGACAAATCTTCAAAATTTGATAAGAAATGTTTTTCCTGATGGAGTAATTCTACTTAAAAGGTTGGATAAGTATTCTAATGTCAACAAATACTTAACTGCTTCTAAAACTGGATCTCGCAATGAAATGCGGGGTTTTGATATGGTAGGTTGCACAAATATTTGGGTTTACTAATTTAAGGAAAAGGTGTTGGAGTGAATTCATGTTATATTCTAAAGACTACAAAAGTCATGTCAACACATGGGTATTGCACACAATTTTGCCTTAAGAAAGAAAAATGCTTTGGGGCATCTCCACATAACCAATTCACTCACTCATGGCTACTATAGTCTGGAGCTTTCCGTTGCTTAGTACTTATTAGTGATTCCTTCAGAACATGTACATACACACAATTTTCTCATCATGAATTCATCATTATTTTCATATTGTTTGTAAGAACCCACACTGGGGGGACTCTAGCCAAACCAAGTTCCTACCTTATATTTAAATAGACTTTGGGTTTATGAACTATGCTTGATGGGTTAGATATTTTCCAAAGACTTTCCCAAGTAAGTAGAAATGCATGGGCAACAAAGAATAATGTTGATTGTTACAATTCAAGAGCAGCTATAGAAAATCTTTATTCTTTCATTCTCAATTCAATTTTGCTGAGGTTTGCGATTATAAAATATTCATTCCAATTCATAATATTTTACTAGAAATAAAATCAATATCATACCCGGTGTGAAAACTAGTAGGAAGTTAGTCTCAAAGTGCATTAGTAGCAAAACTGGAAAGTCTGATATAACTTATAGAAACACACCCTCATTAGATTAGACGCCTAGCCATGTTGTAGAAGCAAACCAAATGCCAACATTTTGCTACAAGGGAAACACATCTAGCACCAAGGAGATGAAATGACCTTCCAAAAGCAATATATTCTGCCCAGAAATGACCAATATAGCAACGGTTATGGCTATCAATGAGTATCTTTAGACTTACTATAGAAATCCTTTAAATCTGCTCAAACACTGTAGTGTTTATTGTTCACGTTTTATTGTAGCTGCAATTAAAATCTTGAAATCTGATTGATAATGGCTGCCAATGATAATAACTTAGATCTGCAATAGATATACCTTCAAATTTCTTCAAACCCTATGTTGATTCTTCACCTATAAGCTCCAAATGGACTCCTGAATGAAGACCACACTATGGAAATAATTCAGCTGGTCTCTCACAACCTCAAAATTGCAAAAACAATGAAGATTTTTTGTTCTTAATTGCAAAAAATGGACTGAAACCCTTGTGTATTTCTACACTTAGCTCTCATATCAAAAAACACAAGTCAAATAACATCAAGAATGAAATATTCATTTTCTTTTTGAGTCCTTTTATAACCTCAATCTCCTTAATAGCATTTAAATCCACTTTCAAATCCACTTTTAGGTTTTTAATAAAAAACTTTATATTATCTCCTTATACTTGGGTGCTCAACTCAATAAATATAAATGCTCTTCAAGTTGTTTTTAATTGAGGGTCATGGCCCCATTGATTATAAAGTACACTTTACTTTATAATTTAACTTTATAATATTAAATTATCATTAATCCTTTAATATTTTGCGTGCCCATCTATCTGCATATGATATCAACACTGCAACTGAGGCCTGTCTAGGTGCCCTACTATAGATAGAAACCCTGAATTCCTGAAATAGTAACTTACTATAAATATTGAGTATGTAGAACTGAGTCCAACGAAGGCCAAAACTGAACATATACTGAGCTCTGAGAGAAATAACACACTAATCTCTACCAAAAGGGACCTTATAACCATCTGAGTTATCCTACAAGGGTCAATGATAGTCTAAACTATTAAAAACTTATGCTCACAAAAATGGGGACATTACATTCCACCCTCCTTGATATTTCTTGTCCCCAAGCAATTACGACTGCAAAGAAAATGAAAATACACTAGAAGTCTAGAGGAAGGCTGTGAAATGTCCCATATTGAAGAATGACTACCACAACATCAACATAACCACAACTACGCACATATAGGTAACAGACCAACTGTCCAAACCATGCACACTGAAACTGTGCATCGATCACAAATCATGTTCATGAGAACCTAAAGTGAAACTATAAACAATCCGCACCATGTACATGCTTCCATACTCCTCAGTGAACCCTGACTGGAACCCTGTTGCACAAAAAGGATCCCTCAATACACTAGAGGGTGTCCAACAACTGATGTTCAGATCCCAAATCTAGAATAGAAGCCTGATAAGAAGAGAACTCTCAGACTTCTATTGTGGAACATTGATTCCCACTTCACCATAACTGAAGTGGTGAAGCCAACCAATGAAACCCATCAAAACTATAGTGCTAACTTTATCGTCCCCTAGATCCCAATATAAACGAAACTCACATCCATCTATCTTGTGAAGATATGAATGTCAGAGAGTATCCGTAACACTACCACTATCTCCATCCTCTGCTAACCTACCATAGATGTGCTAACTATGCAAGTAATCCCCCTCAAATGACGGTCTCAGGTACTTGCAACCACTAATTCCATCTACTAAAGATGGTGAATACCCATTCCACAATGGATGGTATAAACCTGAAGCTAACCCACACCGATGCATCATCAAGTCCTCTGTTTGTGGATCAAAAGATAAATGATGAGCGTTCCCCACTATGTAATTATGGTAGAAGGTTCCAACCTCGTTCAATAGCTCATCGCATACAATACTGGAATCAGGAGATGGCTCCAATCTCTAATCTTGAATCATTGATTGGGCAGGGCCTCTAGAAACTTTCTCTACAAGCCCAATCACTAAATCTCTATGAGGAAACATTGTAGTCAGAGTACCTACAATGAATACCACAAAAAATCTGATAGTGCATGAACCATGAATGAGAGTATCCCTAGTGACCCCAAACGGACCCTCTTGAAACTCTGAGCTCCCAAACAAGTACTTAGAAAATGTATCAGCATGGTAAAAAAAAAAGGTTGAATCAATCCTCTGAAACCTATAGTTGATCACTCTGACTCTGAGACACAACAAGTTGGCATCCAAAATCAGTTGCATGGGATGAATTAACAAATTTGCTTCTAGGAGAGGGAAAAAAATCTACATGGGAGCCATACTCCCAAACAGAAGACACTCTATGAGTCCCCTATGAAGATGATGGAATAATGTGTACTAACACACAACTCTCAAGAGAAGCCACCACTGCCACACAAGAGCTATCAATAATCTGACCTATAATATCTTTCATGGGACTAATCTTAGGAGAACTTGGTGAAACAAGTGGCTCTCTACTACTCTGAACCAAAGTACTCATCCCAACTGATACTATTGCACCTATATCTATGATGGATGTAACCACATCCTTAGCACATCCATCACTACTACCCATGGATATAAGATCATCACTAGCTGTCACTATAGGAAACTAAATTGAATCTATAACTGGTGAAGATTGTGCTTGGCTCAATTCCATAGTAAGCTCCTCCAACAATTATTGTGACTCCTAAAGGGCCAACTAGGTTCTCTTCAAAGATTACATAGTCACCTCAAGCTCATGAGTGAGATCGTCTACCTCCTCCTCCTTTCCCTTCAGTGCATCATATCAAGTGCAATCCCACTCGAGAAGATAATCTCTATCAACTAGTAACTGCAAGTAATTTTGTTTCATTATCCCAATGGTTTCTCGTAGTGAATGGAACTCTACAAGGGAAAGGCCACTATCACCATGCTCATCTGACATAGGAGTAGCCCAACCAAACGTATCCAACATATGATGAGAAACATCAAATTGCTATATGGCTAAGGCAATCATGCTATCACTGACCTTAAGTTGCCCAACCAAATGATGAGGACTTTGAAACCAATGACTCCCATGCAAGTTTTCTGACCCAAAATCTGCACTACGATATGAGGTTGTATTAACATCACTCACCTCATGTTCAATAGCAACATGTGTGCTATCATTAGTGCACACATCAACATACAAGGTACTGCTACTAAGCACCTCATCGAATGGCTCAACTAGCAAGGTAGAAGTTTCTGATATGATAGTATCTTCACACACTTCCACTTCCAATGTAATTGTATCACCATCTAATTCATAGTCCTGGGATTCCATGCCAAAAAATGAACCTTCTAGCTTATTTTCAAAGGTCTAATTTAGTAACCAAATCTTGAGTATCTTCATGTGACAACTCCATAGTAGCATATTGCACATGTGTAGTCACTGTTGTCTCAAGCTGATGCAAAATTTCATCATTGTTGTCATGAAAATCAGAACTATTATGGGTTAACCTTTGCATGTAATCTTCTTTCTTGGCACTAGTATCATGAGTTCCAATACCCAATTTCACTCCCATAACACCTTCTAGACTTTCCATGAATTTCAATTCATCTTCGTGATCAAGTGGACAATTGTTGTCATAAAAATCAGTCTTGTTATTATATGACTGATAACAATTTCTTGAATGTTGATAATGTCCACTTCCTCCTCAAAATTTTCCTTCTTCTCCTCCATAGGCTCCTCCTCAACCAAACAACGTCCCAAATTGTCTTTACACTGATCAAAGACACTGCATACCAATACATAAGTAGTTGGAGTTATCAATTTCTCTCTCTTGTGAACTTCTAGAAGTGTCATGATGGGTTGAGATATGCTATCAATGTTATCCACGATGGAGATCATGATATCTCTCGTGTAGTCCTATATACACCTGTCATGCCTTGAACTAATGGAATCTACAAAGAGTTTGAATAACTGCAACACAAGAGCATGCTGATCAAAGTCAAGCATGGCAACACATGATCTAACCTATTCCATGAACTCCAAGACCTTAACCCTTCATGCATAGTTAGGACTCCCAATGTCTCCAATCCCAACCATACAACTAATGCGCAGTTGAAAAACCTCTCTCATGGTGTTACCAATATAAGGAGCCTGAAAAACTATGATCCTCATGATCTGACTATAGCATAGGGGAAAATCAAGCTTGATCTCACTATCGTTGTGCCTCAAGTACCTATGCTCTCCTAACATTGTCACTGCAAGACTCATTGCTATCTGAAACATTGTTGAAGGTGAATTCCCTACCATACTCAAAATTTCTTCCAGCCTTCTAAGAATACATAATGTATCATACCTGGATTGTGGAATTTCACCAAGTTTCTCAACTTGTTCATATATTGTTTTTGCTAACCAATTCCAATCACCAGATACAATTTGTTTGTCACTAAGTGAACCCACAGTTTAACTCTTGAATAGATAACCAATAAATTGAAAAATTCAAGAGTGTTGATCACTCAAATGTATCAAATCTATGAGCTCAATGAATTTTATTTTAAACCCAATGTAGGATGGTAGGAAACCGCTCTGATACCACTGTAAGAACCCACACTAGGTGGAATCTAACCAAACCAAGTTCTTTCCTTATATTTAAATAGACTTTGGGTTTATTAACTATGCTTGATGCGTTAGATATTTTCCAAAGACTTTGCCAAGTAAATAGAAATGCATGGGCAACAAAGAATAATTTTGATTATTACAATTCAAGAGCAGTTGTAGCAAATATTTATTCTTTCATTGTCAAATCAGTTTTACTGAGGTTTGTGATTACAACATATTCATTCCAATTCATAATATTTTACTTGAAATACAATCAATATCATACCCTATGTGCAAACTAGCAAGAAGCTGGTCCGAAAGTGCATTAGCAAGAGTACTGGAAAGTCTTATATAACTTATAGTAGCACACCCTCATTAGATTAGATGCCCAACCATGTTGTAGAAGAAAACCAAATTCCAACGTTTTGCTACAAGGTAAACACGTCTAGCACCAAGGAGATGAAAAAACCTTCCAAAAGTAATATATTCTACCCAGAAATCACCAATATAGCAGCAACTATGGCTATCAATGAGTATCTTTAGACCTACTATAGAAATCCTTTAAATATGCTCAAACATTGTAGCATTTACTGTTCATGTGTTACTGTAGCAACAATAAAAATCTTGAAATTTGATTGATAATGGATGCACCAATGATAATAACTTAGATCAGTAATAGATATACCTTCAAACTACTTCAAACCCTATGTTTATTCTTTACCTATAAGCTCCAAATGGACTCTTGAATGAATCCCACACTATGGTAATAATTCGGTTGGTCTCTCACAACCTCAAAATTGCAAAAAACAATGAAGAGTTTTCATTCTTCACTACAAAAATGGACTAAAACCCTTGTGTATTTCTACACTCATCTCTCATATCAAAAAGCACAATTCAAATAACATCAAGAATGAAAAAGCATTTTCTTTTTGAGTCCTTTTATAACCTCAATCTCCTTAATAGCATTTAAATCCACTTTCAAATCCACTTTTAGGTTTTTAATAAAAAAATAATATTATCTCCTTATACTTGGGCGCTCAACTCAATAAATATAAATGTACTTTAAGAACTATTTTTAATTGAGGGTCATGGCCCCATTGATTATAAAGTACACTTTACTTTATAATTTAACTTTATAATATTAAATTATCATTAAAGTTCCCTTTAATGATAATTAATCATTAAAGTTCCCTTTAATGATAATTAATCATTAATCCTTTAATATTTCACCCATCTATCTGCATATGAGATCAACACTACAACTGAGACATGTCCAGGTGCCCTGCTATAAATAGAAACCCTGACTTCCTAAAATAGTAACTTACTATAAATAGTAAGTATGTAGAATTGAGTCCAACGAAGGCCAAACCTGAACATATACTGAGCTCTGAGAGAAACAACACATTGATCTTTGCCAAAAGGGACCCTCTAACCATCTAAGTTAGCCTACAAGGGCCAGTGATAGGCTAAACCATCAAAAACTAATACTCACAAAAATAGGGAAATTACATTGTTTTTGCACAGTACTTATACCAAGAATTTCCATCTATTATTGAGAGTTCCCATAAGAAAATTTCTTCCATTTATTATAGTGACTAGATGGTTCTTGTATAGTAATGCTTAATGGAAATTGTACTATGGCTTCAACTATTAAATTACACATTAATTTATTGATGATAAATTGTATTTTGTGAGGAATTACAAGTCACTACACAATCATTTTGATATAATAGTTTAAGAAATGGAATCTTAAAGCCATAATATTGAAGTATGCTCACTTATGATATTTGCGGTCATGGGACTAACCATTCCTAATAGTACGTTAAGTGGATGATAAATAAAATGAAATGTGAAAATCATTTAAATTTTAAGGAATTAAATAATTTATGATGTAAACTAACTAATGTTTAGTTTAGGAAATGTTTTTATAAGTAAATCAAAAGAAAAAGGAGGTGGTGGTCTTGATGGGCTAGAACTACATTGGAGTCTATTGCCTCACTATAATGAAGGCAGGGAATGTTGAATTGATTAAATGGATCATTGTTCAAAGTCTACACAGTCGAGCCCGAATATAAAAAAATGCATGATATGTTGTGTTTGTTCTCTGTCATGAAAGAAGTATAAAGATATATATTTTTGTTTTATGCTTTTTTTTAGGGAGAAAAGAGAAATTTTGTTAGTGTAGGTTATAATGGTTTCTTTGGAGAAAGGGAACATTAGGAAATAGAGTGATTTTATTCTTACTCATCTTAGTGAGTAGAATCTGTTGCCATATTTGTATAGTGAAATTCCTATTCCAAACATGTATGTGGTAGGTATATGATTTGGAAAGGATATAAGGCTCATCTTTGGTGTTATTTTTTAGCATATAAATGATGAGGACCTTTTGGATTCACTTGTTCATTTTGAGTGCCCTTATGCTCTTTAGAATTACATTCGAGAATTATATGGAGATCCTAATACTCTGCCATCTCTCAATGATCCTCTTTCGAATACCAGTGTGTCTATTTGTTCTTCAGAGAAGATAAACCATGTTTTTTTCTTTTCTTTTGGAGGTTTTTGAGACTTCAGATGAGGTTGTAGTTGCTTCAGAGGTTCTTGATTCTTTGTCAGAGATAGTTGATCCACCTTCATTAAGTACTTCCATCATTCCTGAACAATAATATTCTCATTGTCTTCCTAATTAGCATTCTTATTTGTTGTACATTGGTTCATTGTTCGTGGAATCTCACATTTTTGACTTGGAAGACACATTTGATGGTATATCCCTTCCATTTGATGATAGTTGTGGTACAACTGTTGTCACTCCATCTCCGTCTTTGGAGAATGTTCAAAATTAGTTTCCAATGGTACCTTTTTTCTCACCTTCTATTGTGACTAGGCATGTTCTTGATTGGTTCATGACATCATCTTCCAAGGTCTTGGCAACACATGAGCATATTTTAGAGACATTATCATCCTACATTTGGATTTCACTTGCTAATTCCTATCCAAAATGGGAAGCATACCTACATTTGTACTTGGTTTTATTTCTTCCAAAAGGGAGACAAGTTTTTTGTCGACATTGGATTATGTTTTGTCTTCAGGAACTTACCATTTTTGTAGGTGATTACACATTGTGGGGGGGGCTACATAATCTCTCTCTTTCTCTCTTATGGAGGGGCCATTGATTGTATATACATGGTGTATGTAGTCCTTAGGGGGTGTTATTGAGTCCTCCATCCATGCATCTCTTTTTGTTGGAATATTTTGAGATGATGTTGATTGCTTGTTGCCATTAATGGTTGTCATTATGTCAAAATATCTTGGAAAGCTCTTTTTTGGTGCTTTGGTGATCTGGATTGGCCTATTTTTGGATGTCGTGCTATAAAGATATATTTTGGGTTGTATATGTCCTGGTCCCATTCCTCTTGTAACACAATGAGATACATTCTTTTGGGTCTGGACCGATCTAGCAATTGGTTAACGTGCTTCGGCACATGGTTTGCATTATAACATGTATATCTCATTCTTTGGTTTTTGATATCATGTAGTGTGTTGATTTGAGTGAGGAGGCTATAATTGGTCCATTTTTCATTCCTCTCCACTGTGGGAATGTTTTTGTGGTGACCTATTTCAAATTGTGCTTGGATGACTTAGGAATGATGAAATTGTGTTTGGATGACTTGAGAGAAAACGAAGGCCTGGAATGGTATAAGTATAACATGTTTTTTTTAATGCAAGAAAATGTGATCAATGTGAATTTGAATATCCAAACATTCTGAAGTGCACAAAAGTGTATGATTAGAGGCAACAGATAGTGAGATTCTATCTGATGTTGTTGGTGACAGTTCTTTCAGTGGTGGATTCCCTTTCATCATTCTTCTATTGTTAGTGAGCCATTTTCTATAATAGCCAGGTAGTGAGCCCAACTGATAGTGAGCCCTTATAAAAATCACCTTAACCAGTGTCACCTTAACCGGTATTTTATAATTGAGAATTAGCATTCTTCATGGTTTTTCCCTTCTTGGGTTTCCACATAGATTCTGGTGTTCTTTGTGCATGGTGTTGTTATGTGCTTTCATATTCATTAATATTTGTTTGATTTAAGTTTGCTCTAGATAAAATAAAGTGAAGAAAATTGTTTAATGATAATTGATTCACCCTCCTCTTAGTTATCTAGACTATTTAACAATTGGTATTAGAGCTTTGGTTCCTTAAAGAAGAGCTTAACTACTTGGGGTAGATCCGATGGTTCACAAATTGACAATCCCTATGTTTGATGGATTTGACTACAGTTTTTGGAAAGTGTGGATGAGAGGTTACGTACTATCTTGGTTACAAGACTTGGAAAGCTGTTGAGGAAAAATATGTTGAGCTGACAAGTGGTCCTTCTTCTGTAAATGATATTTCAGCCTATTAAGAGACTAAAAAATCAAGGCATGCAATCTATAGTGCTTTATCTAAGACTAAGCTAACAAAAGTTATTTCATTGGGCACCGCTTATGAAGTTTGGGAAAAATTGAAAGAAGTCTATGAAGGAAATGATAGATTCAAATTATCAAAGAAGTTGACAGCTAAATGTAGATATGAGAACTTGGGGATGGAATAAGGTGAGGATATAGCAAGTTACTTTCAGAGGGTTGATAGTGCAATAAATGAAGTCAAAAACCAAGGAGGAACTCTGATAGATGAAGATGTAATGGAGAAGATTTTGATGACCCTACTAGAGAGCTACAGTGACAAGATCTTAGCCATTGAGGAAGTCTATGATCCAAATAAATTCACTAGAGAGAAGCTATTTAGAACCTTGACCGTATTTGAAACGAGGAAATTTGGAAAGGAAAAAAGAAATTTGAAACAACCTTCAAAGCCACAAAGTCAGAAGATGATTTGGATAGTGAAAGTTCAGAGGAGTTGGAAGCAAATTTCACAAGGAACTAAAGAAAGGTACCAACAAGTACAAAGGTATGTTACCTCTTAAATTCCTTAGATGTGGAAAGATCGGTCATTTAGCAACTAAGTGTCTAGAGAAAGGAACAAGGAAAAGGTTTAAAAGATCAATAAAAAGGCCTATTATGTCAATAAGAATGTTGGAATTTTAGATGATGAATCAGATCATGAGGATTATTTGTTCTTGGTGGAAAAGGATGAACCTAGATTTGATATCTCTAATATTTGTCCTGAAGCTGCATTGTTTGCTAAAAGAAATAGAGATGAATGGGTGATTGATAGTAGATGTTTGAATTATATCACTGTTGAAAAAAGTAATTTTTTGAAGCTTGAGAAATATGATGGAGGTTCTATTAGATTTGGTGATGATAAAACAACATAGATTGTTGGAATTGGTTCTATTACCTTTAATGGAAAACATAACACTAACAATGTTTAGTATGTGAAGGGATTATATCATAATCTTCTGAGTTTTGGATAGATGTGCAAAAATAGCTATAATGTGGTGTTTCGGGATGATAGTTGTGAGATCTGAAAGAGATATGGAATTGTTAATGCAATTGGAAAAAGAACAAGTGGGAATATGTATCAGCTAGAAGGAGCTACAAAAAGATGCTTAGTATCTTAGTCCAATGACAGTTGGCTTTGGTACTAGAGGATGTGTCACATCAACTTCGACAATTTGGTAAGGATAAGTTCATCAAGAGAAATTAGAGATTTTCCAATACTGACCAAACCAAACAATACTATCTACAAAGGATGTCAAAAGGAAAGAAAACTAGAGAAACATTCTAAAGAAAAGAAGAATCATCTACTAGATTGTTGGACCTTGTACACACTGACCTATGTAGTCCAACCAAAATAAGAAGCTTGCAAGGTGATAGGTATTTCATGATTCCATATTTACTTGGGTTGTATTTTTTAGAGAAAAATCAGAGGCATTGGAAAAATTCAATATTTTCAAGGCAAGAGTTGAGAATGAAGTTGACAGGAAAATTAAGTGTTTAAGATCTAATAGAGGAGGAGAATTTACTTCTGATGAATTCAACAAATATCATGAAAAGCATGGCATTAAAAGACAACTATTTTCCCCTAGAACACCTCAACATAATGGTGTAGTGGAAAGAATGAACCAGATAGTTAAAGAAGCAACTAGAACAATGATCATGGAAGCAAGTTTACCATAGGTCTATTGGAGAGAAGTGATACACACAACATTATACACCCTTAACAGAGTACTATTCCAGAGGAAGTATGGAAAGACATCATATGAGTTATGGCATGGAAGAGCTCCCACAATAAAATACTTCAAATTTTTTGGAAGCAAATGCTACATTAGGAAAGATGAGGACAATCTTGGAAAGTTCAACAGTAGAGCTGATGAAGGCATATTCTTGGGTTAATCTACAAGTAGTAAAGTGTATCGGTGTTACAACAAGAGATTGAACAAGATGGTTGAAAGTGAGAATGTGAAATTAGATGAAGATGTTCAAAGAATTCTTGACAGGAATATTAAATATGAATCAAATAACTCAGATGAAAAAGGAGAGAAGGATAAGAAAGAAGAAGAAGAAGAAGACGAAGAAGAAGAGACAAATGAGGCTTTGGCAACTACAACTGACTCCAAGGTATGTACAAAAAAACCACTCAAAAAAATGTATTATTGGAGATAAGAATAAGGGATTTATCACAAGAAGAAAAGTAGCTCAAGAGCAAGTATTAGTGTGTCTACGCTTAGAAACCAAGCCAAATATTGTGGAAGAAGCTTGCAATGATCAAAATTGGGTAAAGGAAATGAAAGAAGAACTTGATCAGATAGAGAAAAATTAGACTTGGGAACTTGTGCCTAGATGGATAGACAAAAATGTAATTGGAACTAAGTGGGTGTCTAGAACAAGCTAAATGAAAATGGAAAGGTAATGAGAAACAAGGCGAGATTGGTTTGCAAAGGTTACACCCAAATTGAAGGTATTGATTTTGAAGAAACATATACCCATGTTGTCGGGATGGAAGCAATCCAAATTTTCTTAGCTTTTGTAGCTTTCAAGGATTTCAATGTTTATCAAAATGGATGTAAAATATGCATTCTTGAATAGAGAAATGAAGGAAGAGGTCTTCATTGAGCAACTGGAGGGATTCAAGTCTGGAAGTGACCCCAAGTTTTTTTGTAGGTTGAAGAAAGCTTTATACAGATTTAAGCAGGCACCTAGAGGCTGGTATGGAAAGTTAGAAAAGTACCTAATTGGACAAGGATTTCAAAAGGGATTTTTTGACAACAATTTATACTACCAAACTCACTTAGATTAGATTTTGATTGTTGTGGTTTATGTTGATGACATAATTTTGGGAGGAAATGATGATATGTGTAGAAAATTTGTAGATGAAATGCAGAATGAATTCAAAATGTTTATGATAGGTGAGCTAAATTTCTTCCTTGGATTACAAGTAAATCATAACAACAAAGGAATTTTCATTTCTCAGTCCAAGTATACAAAATAACTATTGAAGAAGTTTGGATTGGAGAATTCTAGACCGGTTTGTACACCTATTGTTACTGGATGCAAGTCAAGAAAAGAAGATGAATCACCTAAAGTTGATGCAATCATGTATAGATTAAGGATGGGAGGATTGTTATATTTGACTACCACTAGACCAGACATTATGTATGCAGTTTGTTTAGTAGCTAGATTTCAACAAGAACTAAAGGAATCACATGTTGTTGTAGTAAAAAGGATCTTCAGATATTTGAAGGGTACAAAAGATTTAGGGTTGTGACCTATCCAAAGGATTCAAATTTTGCTTTGACAACCTATACTAATGTTGATTGGATCGGATATGTTGATAACAGGTGGAGTACAAGTGGTGGAGCTTATTTCCTTGGCTCTCGGTTGGTTGCTTGGTCAAGTAAGAAACAAGATTATGTATCTTTATCTACTACTGAAGCTGAATACATTGCAACATCCTCATGTTGCACTTAGATATTGTTTATGAAACAAACACTAAAGGATTTTAGCATATCATTTGATGATCTGATCTTAATTATGTGTGACAATACCCGCACAATAAACATTTCCAAGAATCTAGTACAACAAACCAGGATGAAGCATATATCCATAAGATATCATTTCTTGAGAGAGAAGGTGTTGGACAATGAAGTAAAGCTTGAATATGTACCTACAAAAGAGCAGATTGCAAATATTTTCATAAAATCGTTGAGCAAAGATACTTTTGAGTATCTCCAACAGAAGTTAGGGGTTTTGCTCCCTCCTAGTCTACAATAACATGCATCAAGGTGTGCATTGGTCCAGGGCATTATATGCTCACTTTTATCTAGATCAATGCTTGTTGGCTTCCTCATATTGGGAGCGGAGTAAGTTTTTTAGGGGGAGTTTTTCCCTTTTTCTTTGATGTCAAAGGGGGAGAAGAAAAGAAGATAAGATGGTCCTTGATGCTGACATTGAGTTGGTTGGTTTGTTATTGATGAATGTTTCCATCAATGACAAAGGGAGATATTGTTGGAATATGTTGAGATGATGTTGATTTCTTGTTTCCATTAATGGTTTTCATTGATGCCAACATATCTTGGAAAGCTCTGGTTTGGTGCTTTGGTGATCTGGATTGACCTGGTTCCTGATGTTTTGCTGTAAAGATCTATTTCAGTTTGTATATATCCTGGCCCCATTCCTCTTGTAAAACAATAAGATATATTCTTTTGGGTATGGACTGATCTAGCAGTTGGTTAATGTGTTCCAACACATGGTTTGCATTGCAACATGTATATCTCATTCTTTGGTTCTAGATATCATGTAGCATATTGACTTGAGTGAGGAGGCTATGTTTGGTCCATGTTTCATTCCTCTCCACCTCGGGAATGTTTTTGTGGTGACCTATTTCAAATCATTCTTGGCCGACTTGGGAATTATGAAATTGTGTTTGGCCGACTTGAGAGATTATGAAGGCTTGGAATGGTATAAGTATAAGATTTTTTTGTTTGATGCAAGCAAGTGTGATGAATGTGAATCTAAATATCCAAACATTGGGAAGTGTGAAAAAGTGTATTACCATAGGCAGCAGACAGAGAGATTCTACTGGTGTTGTTGGTGACAGTTCTTTCAATGGTGGATTCCCTTTCATCATTCTTCTATTGGTAGCAAGCCATTTTCTGTAGCTAGTGAACCTTTCTCTTTTGGCAGTGAGCCTTTTTGTATCTTTGGCTATAATAGTCAGACATTGAGTCTAATTGATTGTGAGCCACCCTGAAGTGAGCAACTTGGCAGTGGTCCCTTATAAAAATTACCTTAATTGGTGTTTTATAATTGAGAATTAACATTCTTTGTGGTTTTTCCCTTCTTGGGTTTCCACGTAAATTCTGGTGTTTTTTGTGCATGGTGTTGTTGTGTGCTTTCATATTCATTAATAAATGCTTTATTTAAGTTTGCTCCAAATAAATTAAAGTGAAGAAAACTGTTTGATGATAACTGATTCACCCCCCCTTTTAGTTATTCGGACTGTTTAACATTTTTTTCTTTTTCTCTCTACGGAGAGGGTTTTTTCTCCACATGATTTTTCTCCTTTTCTTTGGTTGTTAGAGATTTCCTTTTTGCATTCTAAATTGGTACCTAACATGGTTGTGTAGCTAGGACCCATATTGCATCTTCATTTTGCATAAAAATTCTCCCTAAGTTGCACTTAAGGGGGGGTGTTAGGGTAAATAGGATTTACATACTTAAGTTTACTTAGGCATAATAGTGCATTTAATTATCTGGGTGGTTTTTTCCCATTTTAGGTAGTTTTCTCACTCATCACATATATCATGCCTTTAAAAGGCTATACTATGTAATTATTATCTCATCTTAATATTTTCATCTTTGGTGAAATATCCTTGTGTTGCTTCTCTCATTTGTGAAGTTCTATTTGTAGGTTGTGATCCTAGGCTTGGTGGTTGACACAAAAAAGCTAATACCAAATAACAAATCAGGATTTTCTTTGACTATTGACCAGATTGATTATTTGAGTCTCAGACTATTAATAATTTGTTATTGAGGATTTTTAGTTGTAGTATTTTTTGATAATATTCAGGTCTTAAGAAAAAATTTGAAAGTATATAAAAGGGATATGAGTTAGTAGTTGATCATGTTTTAATAGTTTTATAGATTTAATGATCAATATTTTTAATAGTACACCACTAGAGTAGTTGTGATTTCAAGGTTGTTAGTGTTGAATATGAGTACTTATAATTTAATGGAATATATTATTTAGATCTAAAAATAAAAGAATCATGTGATGACATGTTGGTGCATCAAGAAAACACGACTTAATGCTCAACTATACTAACTTAATGGACAACTATGGTCCACCATTTTTGGGGTTCTTTTAGATACCTCAAAAAATAGCATGCTAATGTTGCATCATATTTGATGATGTTGACTGGAAACCTTAATTATAAATAGAGACCTTGCCAATAAACTACTGCAAAAAATTAGGGGGGATTCAAAATTGTCATATATAACTTTGATAGGGGTGTATAATTAGAATGCTAAACTAATGAATCCCCACCCCTATAACATTTCTAAATCTAATAGGGATTGGAAAAGAACTAATTATTTATAAATACAATTTTGTTATTGGATAGCCTTGTGTATATTATTTTTGATAAAAGGGGGATAAACGGGTTTTACAGTGACCCGAAACTGCAGAGTATCAATATAAGAAAGGACTAGAATAGAGGTCTGAAAAAGAAAAAAGCTGCCAGAAAGATAAAAACCAGTTTAAACAGACAACCACAAAAAGCCGCAAAAAAACCAGAAAATGGCCAGCAAACAGACAAGGCTGGGCCCAGCTACAGCTAATTCATGGAATTCAGAAGCTCGTCCACAACCTCTTCCAGGTCCACCATTTCCTGAACCCCCTCCATAAGAATTTGAGTCATATTTGGGGTGGTCAGGGCCTTTCTTTTCATGCTTGATCTGGTGCATTTAGAGATCCCTGCTTCCTCATCCTAGTCTTTCTCCTAATCAAGGTCGACAATCAGAGCCCTCTTCTAGGTTTTTTCCAGTCTTTCGAACATGGCTTTAATGATGATAGAATTATTTCTGGCAATTCTACAGTTTTGTTCAACAATTTTTTTCAAGGTTCCTTTCATTTTTTCCATATCATTTTCAACAGTGCTATCCTTTTGTGTATTCTCCTTCACATTGGTGTTCTTCTCCGCTTCGAGCTGAATTAACCCTGCAACTTTGGCTTCAATATCCCCCAGCTTACTATGAAGAGACAGATTTTTAGAATTCAGCTCGCTTATTTCATGAAATAACCATTTGGCATAATTCAATTGGTCCAAAGAGCAATTCTTAGCAATTCCAACGAAGTCAAAAGGGGGGTCACATTCAAAATTGACCCCAAAAATCACCGACACCGCGCCTCTAGGAGGGCTATAATTCTCCTGTTGAACATTCTGGGGGACGTGGGGGTTCTCAAGACTAACCTCGGCCTCATTAGCAGAAGCAACAGGGGAGTCATTAGGGTAGGAGACAAGCTTGTTAACCGGAGAGCTAGAGCCCACCTATTTGGCATTAGGGTTAGTGCAGCCAGAGGCAGGAACAAAGCAGGTACCAGAAGGTTGGGGGGATCAGCCAGAGGCAGAAGGGGGGGTAGAGGAGGCGAAGAGATCTTGACACAGCTAGGGGAAGCTTTAATATCAGAAATGCTAGGCTCAGTATCATCTTCATCAAGCTCCAAAGGGGCTATAGGGTTTGGAAGGGTAGGCATATTCTGAAAGTGTTCATAAATGAGCCTTAAAAGACCCGTGTGAAGATTCGGGTATCTTTTAGGGCTTCTTCTATGATCAGAGAAACTATTTCTCAGGGAATAGAGCAAAAAGAAGGGGATAGAGACACGCACCTTATGTCGGAAGTGATTGAGCAGCACGAAGTGGTATCCATAGACCCTTGTGAAGCGGCCGTCGAGAATGATGTACTCCATAATAACCCTTAGCACTTTTCTCTATAAGGATTTTATAGTGTCCACTTCATAGTAGCTATTCGTCGTCTTGACAAGTTTTTTCTTCTCCATCTCAGATTTAGGGAACCTCACCACAACTTCGTCAGAGAATTTCCTATCTCTAAAAAATTTGTGCTCTTCCATCGGAATGCCAATCACCTCCGCAATCAAGGCTTCATCAATCTGAACTTTCCTCCCAAAGAGGAGAACCTCCCCATTATTCCAATTCTTCTCAAAGAAATCTGTAATCTCCTCCTTAGGGCCATGGAGTTTCTCAATGAACGGAAGTAAGCCACACCTTCTTATTTTACTCCACGCTTTGGCATTCTTGGTGTGTGACTCAAAGTAGGTAGGTTCAACCCTCTTCCGTATCCTAGTTCTAATACTGTTGCAGACAGAAAACCTGTTCTAAAAAGTTCCTTTGCTTCGTAGGACCCACAAAACGTGCCAAAGTAAATAATTGATCTTCCGGATCCTCTCGACCCCATTATATCTTCTAATTTTCTCATTCATGCTTCGTACCTTCCTCATTATTACAAGATGCCACCTCTTTTCCATTCATCGCATCGAGCTCCAATAAAGCTTGAACATCGAAGTGGAGGTTAGTCTTTTTGTGCCATGTGAGGATTTTGTCACTCTTAACTCCCTCATTTGCAAAAAAATCAGCAACTGCGTTCGCCTCACGGTAAGCATGAGTTATTTTTATTCTATCGAACTTGCTAAATAAAACCTTGGCATCTTCTATCCAATTTTTAATCGACCGTGCGGGCTGGGACCTACCACAAAGACTATCAATTATATTTTTTGAGTCCCCTTCAAGCCATAGATTTTTGCATTTACTTCCCACAACCAGGTTGATTATGTAATAAGCTCTCGCTGTTTCCGCCACGTGATTGGTTTGGACCCCCAGAGGAGTGGCAATAGCTCCCATAAAGTTACCTGCCAAATCCCTTAGAACCCCACCACACCCAGCCTTCCCCGGGTTTCCTTTGGCTGCGCCATCAAAGTTGGCTTTGGCCCAGCCTTCCAGCAAACTCCATCCCTAGATTTTTTGGTAGTATTGGGAGAAATTGTAATATCCCATTTAATTCTCCAATCCTTGGCAATCAGGCTATCAAAAGGAGAACAAACCATAGTTTCAACCTTGTCCTCCCTGAAGGGAACAATAGAAAAGTTTTCTTTGATCATCCTAAGAATTCTCTCAAACACAATTTCCTCTGAAGACTCCTTCTCCCTGAAGATCCAGTTGTTTCTTTCTTTCCAAATTCCCCAAGTCAAATGGGGGAACGAGAGGGCCCACAGTTTTTTAATAAAGGAGTTGAAAGAAGGGGCTTTCCATTGAACAAAACAATCCTCAATCGACTCCGGGGGGACCCAAGAAAAATGCCAACATTTCAGAAGCTTGTCCCAAACCGATGAGGAGAAAGGACAGTGGATAAAGAGATGGTTAACCGATTTAGCATTGTTTTTACAGAGGTAGCATCTATTGGGGAGCAGAAACCCTCTTTTGCTAAGATTATCCATAGTTAGAATTTTATTTTGTAGCAAAGACCAGAAAAAAATGTTAACCTTAGGTAAGAGATGCTTAGTCCAAGGCTTGCGACCACAGAGGAGGAGGGTTAAGATCATTTGAAATCCGGGCAAATGAAAAAGAGACAGAAAAGCACCTAGAAGGCTCATACTTCCAGATAAGACTATCCTCCTGATTTAAACAAAGTCTGACAGCATTCAATGAGGAGTAAACAGAAACTAGCACTGGGTTTATCAAGGGGAGATTGATCCACTTGCCATCCCTCCAGTAGTCTTTAACAAAAAGGCCAAAAGTATCTTTGCAAAACTCAGCCCATCTACTGAGATTCCCATCCTGAGACAGAGGTTCATTACGCAGCCAACAATCATCCCAAAATCTGACCTGGTTGCCATTGCAAACCTGCCATTTCAATCCCAGTTTCACCACCTTTATCCCATCAGTCATATAGTTCCAGCAACTTGATCCTTTCGGAAGGTTGGGGTTCTCAATAAAATCTTTGAGGGAGTTGTTATTCTGCAAATACTTGCTTTTAATTATCTCACTC
The DNA here is from genome assembly GCA_007258455.2 of Sequoia sempervirens. Lineage (NCBI taxonomy): Eukaryota > Viridiplantae > Streptophyta > Pinopsida > Cupressales > Cupressaceae > Sequoia > Sequoia sempervirens. The sequence goes on from VDFB02011161.1 coordinate 299,294, forward strand.
CATTCTCCAGGGGAAAAGAAAAGTCTCCATATCTGTTTAGCTAGGAGCAACTTGTTCATCAGTCTAATTTTTCTTAGACCAAGTTCTCCATCCTTTTTAGATCTGCAAACCAAATCCCATCCAACAAGAGGCATTCTTTTTCTTTCTTCGACTTCAGACCAAAGGAATCTCTTTTGGATCTTCTCAATGGTTTCATCATATTTGGAAGGGATTTTGAAAAGACTAAGAGCATAGATAGGGAGATTCTGCAGAGAGGCTTTAAGAAGCTAGAATTTTTTGGCTTGGCTTAGGCGAGCTCCTTTCCAGCCAGAGAGTTTTTTCCCAAACCTGTCGACCAGAGAGATCCAAAAAGTATCCAGAGGTTTTAAACAAAGAGACAAACCTAGATAAGTAGTAGGAAGGGACTCAATCTTACAACCAAGAATTCCAGCTATCTTTCTCTGTCTATGCAAGGGTGTGTTAAAGAAATACAAGCTTTTTTGCTTATTTATCACCTAACCAGAAGCTCTACCATAGGTATCCAAAAGTTTCTTCATCTCTTTAGCTTTCGAGACAACAAACCTTCCCATAAGCAAAGTGTCATCCATAAACTATTGATGAGAGCATATCAAATTGTTCGATGACGGTTTGAGCCCCATAATAGCTCTTTGAGCAACCAATTTACACATATTCCTACCAAAAACCTCAGCCATAATCGTGAAGAGGATAGGAGAAATGGGATCTCCCTGTCTTAACCCTCTGGAACTACAGAAAAAAGTGGAAGGGGATCCATTGATAAGAACCGCCACAGAAGTAGAAGTGATGAGTTGTTCAATAAGCTGCAAAACCCTTTCATTGAAACCAAAAGACTTTAAGATCTTAAACAGAAAGTTCTAGTCCACCCTATCATAAGCCTTCGAAATGTCGAGCTTAAGAAGAAAACCTTCCAATTTAGGGACCAAGAGGGAATGAACATTTTCATGAGCGTGGACAATAGAGTCAAGAATTTGTCTTCCAGGCACAAAGCCATTCTGTTGAGGAGCAATTATAGAGGGCAGAACAAGAAGCGGCATAGAGGTAAGCACCTTCAAAATAATTTTATAGAAAGAATTACAGAGGCTGATAGGTTTGAAGCCTTCAAAATCCTGTACTCTAGGTTTTTGGGAATAAGAACCAAGAAAGTTGCATTTAACTCCTTCAACAGATTTCTGGAGTGGAAGAACTCTTTCATAGCCTTCTCAACATCCTCCCCAACAATGTTCCAAAACCACTGGAAGAAGAGTAAAGGGAAGCCATTAGGACCAGGCGCTTTGCTTCCTTCAAAAGAGAAAACAACTTTTTTAATTTCCTCATTGGTGGGTATGTCTGTCAACATATCATTGTCTCTAGAGTTAACAATCCTGGGGATAGCCTCTAGTAATTGATTTTGATCCTCCAAATTAATGCCTTCTTTCTCAGACAGGAGGTTCTTGAAGAATAGGATAGCTTCTCTTATAATATCCTCTTTCTCCTCATAAGTTCTACCATCAACCACAATTGCATAAATTTTGTTAGCTGCCCTGTGTTTAGAAGCTGAAAGATGAAAGTATCTGGTGTTTTTGTCTCTAGCCTTTAGCCAGAGGGCTCTAGATCTTTGTCTCCAAAATTCCTCTTCTCTAGCAATTATCTCGTGAAGTTCTGAGAGGATCTTGTTTTCCTTTTCCTTGATTTCATTCAAGTAGCCCTCCTTTTGAATTTTGATTTGGATTTCAGATAGCCTAAATTGAAGATCGGATTTGATTTGAAAGATATTACCAAAAGACTCTTTTTTCCACTTTCTGAGATTCATTTTAACTTCTCTTAGTTTTTTGGCAATTCTAAATAAGGCAGTACCCTTAATTTTAATATTCCACCATTTCCTAATTTCCTTTCAGAGGAGAGGATGGGAAAGCCACATCTTCTCAAAGCGAAAGGGAGTATTCCTCTTAATTTTTAAGGGGTCAGCCACAAAATTGATAGGAAAATGGTCAGATCCAATCCTAGGGAGGGTTTTCAAAGAGCAACAATAATTTAAGATCCAAGTATCAGAAACAAGGGTTCTATCAAGTCTCACCTGGATCGGATCAGACATAACTCTTCGATTTGACCATGTGTAAGAGCTCCCTTGCAAGTCCAGGTCGATCAAGGCCTCATTGTTGATAAAATCTAGAAGATCTTCCTTGCTTTCTTCATTAATCTGAGATATACCAAACTTCTCACCCTGAAGGAGGGGTGAGTTAAAATCTCCCATGACAACCCAAGGGTCATTTTGAAAGATATTCTGGAAAGCAGCCAGCTCTTTCCAAAAAGCCTTCTGAGCTTTTTTACAGTTAGGAGCATAAATATTAGATTGGATCCAGCTGAAGTTGTCCCTTATATGAGTAAATCTAGTAGCAACATGATTAGGACGAGAAAAAAGAGGATCACCTCTTATGACCTTAGAGTTTCAAAAAGTCGCAACCCCACCAGTAGCACCAGCAGAGTCACGGTGCTGAATGGAGCAGTACTGGAACAAAGAAATCTTTTCCACCTTTTCACTTAACATTTTGGTTTCCTGAATGAGGAGGATATCAGGCTTTTGGTTCCGGGAAAAATCATACAAAATATCCTACTTATGGGGGTTATTTAGACCCCTAATATTCCAGGACAATAACTTCATGGTAGTTTAGGAGAGAGGAGGAGCTCTGGGATGGTTTTTTGGAAGCCATCCACAATATCTTGAAAGCTATGGTGCTCTCTTATCAAATTTTTGGGTTTTCTTCCTTTGGTAAGGGATATTGCCCCACAGTCCGCTTTTGCTCTCGATCTTGTTGAAATCCCACAAGGGGTGATTTTAATTTTGATTTTTGATTTTTTCTTCTTTTTCTTAGAAAACACCTCTTCTCTATCTGTATCATCATGACTTTCTAATTCTTTGCTGGAATCCCACTCCTTTTCAGATAGGAATTTCTAATCCCAGGGGAGGGTATCCATGAGTCCATTCCCACAAGGCAGGGAGATACTTCTTTCAAGAAGGCTTTCCTAGATAGGGTCCGAATAAGTGTCTTTAACAACATCAAAAGAAGCCAAATCCAAATAAGAATCAATGCTTGGGTTATTTGTCCTGACCGGAGACACAATCAGGGGAATGCCAACCTCAAGAGAGAGACCCTGAGAAGGAATATCGTCCAGCCCTGGCGTCACGGTGTCCCGAAAGATGGGGCTCAACTCTGAGGTAAAAGAATCATCCGACTTGCTAGGGGCTAATTTCCCAGCATCCCATTCCACACCCTCATCCTTGTCTAGAGAGATAGAGGAAAACTTCAGAACCGAAACTTGGGGTGTCTAGATGGCAGAGCCATCATTTCCAGCTTCATCAGAGGTATTGTGTTAAGAAACATCCGCCTTGCTAAGAGCTAAGTACCCAGCATTGCAATCCATTCCTTCTCCTTTATCCTAAGAAATAGACTTAATCTCAGGAGCAAGAGCTTGGGGGACCTGGAAGGTGGAGCCTTTATTTCCGGCGTCACTCGAGAGGTTAACAGGTATTTCAACAACCTTACCCTCTGGCTCCGTAACAATTTTTTTTTCCTGTTTCTTTGTCCATACCACCTTAGAGGCCCTTTTAGGGTTTTCCATTTCTTTTACTGCCTTAAGGGGGCAATGCTTCGCCCAATGGCCAAATTTTTTGCATTTGAAGCAGGAAAAAGGGATGGTCTCAAACTCAATAGCATGCGACCAAGAACCAAGTTTCGAGTGGATCTCCACAGAGGAGGGAATATCCGCTTCCTGAGAAACACCCACACATATTCTGGCAAACACCAGTCTCCTTCTTACCGCTGTCATAGGGTCAATCGATAATAGCTCCCCAAAGGAACTAGCAATCCCCCTGAAAACATCCTCATTCCAATATTCCAGGGGAAGACCATGAAGCCTAACCCACACCAGAGCATTCTCAAAGATGGAGTCCGTTAGATCTAAGTTTGAAGACCATTTTTTAAGTGCGAGAGTTGATTTCCCAATGACCCATGGTCCCCCGCATCTAACAGCCTTAATGTCTTCTCTGTTCGAAAACTCAAAAGCAAAAAAAACCTTTAGGGAGAGCCGCAACAAAGACACTACCATTTGTTCTCCATTTTTTCCTTACGAAATCCCTAACGATCTCAATATTTGGCCTTTGGCCCATGAATTTACCAACTAGGGTATTTTACATTATAGCAATATTATGGTCAATGATCTCGTCTGGAATAGAGATTGCAAATTTGCCACCAGAAGAGCTGGATATATTGTGCACAGGGGGAAAAATACTTACCATTGGGTTTAACCCCAAACAGTGAGGCCCACTTCTTTCGATGCCCACCGTTCATGTCACCAGACCCCACAGCACCTTTGAGGTCATCTTTCGGGTAGTCGCCGATAGGTTTAACAGGGGGAGGAACCAGAATATTCGTCCCCCCCGGGTCATCCGCACGATTTTTTGGGGAGTCCTCCTGATCCGGTTCCTCCACACTTTTCTTCTTGCTCGAGGCAGACCCGTGAACCACCTGGGCCTTCACAGATCCATCACCATCACCCTGCTCAGTACCAGAAGATTCAAAACACCCATTTTCCCACCCAGCACTCTGCTCCCGCCCACGCATCATGATTAACAACATTTATTTTTCCATAGCATTTATTTTTTAAATATTAAATTTTGCTAATTTTCTCACATTGTTTTGTGAGTTACAACTTGCAATTTCTATTTTTTATTCAAGGAGTCAAGTTGGAAAGTTGATTTCATAGGTGGATTTGTGCATGAAGGCCATAACTCCTTAGCACTCTTAAGAAGGATTAATTCCTACATTAACACCCCCTCTTAAACATAGCTTAGTACTCAAATAAAATTGAGTCCTAACAACTAGCCTTGATGAGATACCCAACTAAATTGTAATCTCTCATAAAGTGGAGAAAGAGAGAAAAATTAATGAGAAAAAACTCTACCCAAAATAGAGAAAAGAAGATGAAGAGTACCATAAGGCCCCTCAAAGATGATGTTCTTTCTAAAGTAGATCACACCTTAAGAAGATCTTATAGATGAATGAAATTTCTCTTAGTGAAAGGTTTAATGAAAATGTCAACAATCTTCTTTGAAGACTAGAAATAGACTAAGTTGACAATTTGACTAGGAATAAGCTCTTGAATATGATTTTCATGTGAACCTCTAGGTGATCCCACAATACTGGTTTACAATTTTTGGCCAAACTGGATAGTGAAATAATTTTTTCTAACTAAATCTTCACTTTCGGGCACCTATAGCAGCTAAACCGTGAGATATTTGAAGATGATGCAAACTAGTGATTTGTTACATTTTGTCTATAGATTCTAAATATATTTTTTTCAAAATCTTTGGAATAAGATTGCACTTCTTCTGATCTCCTTTGAAAATTAGTTTTTTTTCAGTAAACAATATTTTCAAGGAATGACACTCACCGTATAACACAATCTTTTTACCATGAAGGATAAAATTCTATTTTTTTTGAATTTAGATTTGTAACTATGATATCTAGCTCTTCCAATTGGTTTCATAGTGTTTTATTGAATATTTTTTCCTTAATCAAGTTTTGAAGAAAAACCAATTACAATTCATACATAGGTGGACCGTATAATGCATAACTTTTTTGTATGTATCGAAATTCTTTTTTTTTTTTGGTTGGATCAAGGACTTCAATATCTAGTGCACTCATATTTTTCAATTTTTTTTTGATAATCTACTATTTTTTCACATGTGCAGAATAGAGAACTTGATTTTTGGTGAAAGACCTATGTTTAGTAAAACTAAAAAAAAATACATAATAAAACCAAAAAATATTAAAATTATATTCGTTGGATAGCTCTTTCTAAGGATTACCATCATCCAGTTGGGTCTGTGAAGTCTCCTCCATTTTCATCCTTAACCCAAGCTTTGAAGCGCAAAATTACGGACTTTTTTGGTTCCTGAGGGGGAGAAGGGGGAAAAGGGGGGTTCAAGCAAACCAGGGGGGTTCGCTCAAACCCCTAGGGGTTCACTCAAACCAGGATTCAAGTGAACCCCCTTCCATAAGCCTTCACTTTTGGCTTTTTACAGAGAATGGTAGACCCCATCATTAAATGGGTTCACTGGAACCAAAAGTTCATTCGAACCCCCAAAAACCAATTTTTTTTAGTGGGGTCATTTTTTGCAACTTTTCCTTCCTCACTGGAATTGTAAACCACTTTTGTGGGTTTACCCCTCTGTGTGTCTAATCCACTAGTGCTAGACTAGATTCTTGCATATTTGGATAGTTCTCTACTTGTCACAATAGATTATTGTTGGCTACCTAAATGGAATACCACACTTAGTGAGAATCGCTAAACAAAAAATGCCTTAGTAGCTACATTAAAAAATTACATGTACTCTACCTCTGTGGATGATAAAGCAATAAATTTTTTCTTTCTAGATGATAAAAAAATTGATATGACCAAAACCTAATGATAAACTATAACCTAAAGTAGACTTGTGATTCTGAGTATCACCAACCCAATATAAAATTGTGTATCCAACTAAGTTAGCCTCTATACCAACTCTATAATGAATCCCAAATCTAAAAGTACCTTGAAGGTAGTGACTGATCCTCTTCTTTTCTTTCCAATGTAGCTCATGAGGCTCTTGCATAAATATTGAAACCATGCCTATTGAATATCAAATTTCAAGCCTAGTATGAATTAGATAGATGATACTAAAAATAATATTTTGATACAAGGTAGCATTTACCAATGGTGTAGTATAGTTAGCCTCAAGCTTGAATCTAAATAGAAAGGGACTTAGAGATAGATTATAATTATTCATGTGAAATTGAGCAAGTAGATCAACAGTGTGCTTGGGTTGTGTAAGGGTGATTCTTGAATTTCACTATGAAATCTCAATGCTAAGGAAGGAGTGTAATAAACCAAATTTTATCATGTCAAATGTATCTTGTAGAGCTAACTTCACTATTGCAATAGTTTTTGAAGAGCTACTTGAGATTAAAAGATTAACAACATAAAGTACTAGTACCAATAGTGAACCATCTTGCCACAAGAGATATATATTAGGATATCAATGACATCAAGAGAAACCTTTTACACCATTTGGATGACCTAAAAAGATGCAAGGTTTGTGGGTATGTGTAGGATCATGATGGGCCAAAAAGTGGCGATATGATGGGTATGTGTAGAGTATGTGGCTGACGACTTTTTTTTAACCCAAAATTGATGAATCGAAAAGGGTTTTTAAAGGAGATTCTTAGCTTTCCACCAATATAAATTATTCTTTATTTTGAATTTAATAAATGATTATTATTCATTTTCTATTTGAATTATGACTAAAGTCCTGATTTATAGGCTGATTGAAAAACATATATAGTTTTCAAACGGTATTACAATTTTTGAATCCAAAACATCATCACATTTTATGCTTCGCATACTATAGGACTAAAAAAAAATGAATTTCATGAAGTTTTGACCAAGTTATGTTGGTCAGACATACAAGTTTTTATATTTTAAAAATTTGTAATAAAAAATTCATAATTGATTATTTACTTGGAAACGAATTACAAAAAAATATGCATCACATTGGGACATGCGTCCTCTACTTATATCTAAAATCTTATAAAAAAATATTATCATTTTATTGTTGTTAGGGTGGTTAGACAGACACTTACTTCTGATTTTTTCCTGAAATTTAAGTACTATTGCATTGAAATTTTAAATTTTTAGCAAATAGATTTTAAAAAAAAAAACCTAGTAGTTTATAAACTGCATTAATTTGCTACAGATTCTATTCTTACATATTTTTGAAATAATATAGATAACTTATTCAAATTTTTACGTCAAGTTGCCTAACTCTGTTTTTTCTAATTTTTTTGCCACTTAAGGGCCTATTTTTTCTATGATGATCTTGCACATACCCTTGTATTATAGTTCAACTTTCTTATGATTTTGATTTGATATGCATACCATGTATGAAAATATGAAGATCCGAAAAAATGCTCAATTGATGACTTCTTACATATTCAAGCTTCAAAGGGAGTAATTTTATTTAAGGCTTTGTGAGGAACTCAATTTTGAATATAAAAAGCATAGTGTGTTTCTTTTTCCTAGTATTATGGTGTAAGGCCCTTAGAGTGTATCATGCAATTAGCCACCTCTTTTAAGGATATATTCATGTGTTAAGAAACACCATTCTACTAGGGAGTATAAGAAGCTCCACGTTGCAAGTCTATCCCTTATAGTGTACAAAATTGCTCAAAACTTTGGTTGACATACTAACCCCATTGTCTATCTAAATAATGTTGATGACTTTCCTTGATCTTTTCCTAGCACGAGTCTTGAAATCTTGAAATTTGTTGAAAACTTTAGATTTTTGTTGAAAGAGGTAAAACTAGACAAAACAACAAATTTCTTGATTAGAATTTACAATTAAATAAAAAGATAAAAACTAATCAAGTAGCTCCTATATCTAATACATTACATGAAGCATTTTATTATGATGTTGGTCCCATAAACTACCCAATTTACAATGTGTCATTTGAAATATTGAATAGATGCAACCAATCCTTCCAAAATCACTTTATCATAAATCTTAATTCACACAAACCTTTTGTTTCAACTTGTAGAACTGACTTGATTATTTTTATCAATAAAGATATTATCATGTCACTGTGTATTTTTGTTCCTTCTTGATTTCTTTCTTGTGATTTGAAGGTTAGTATTCAGCCTAATTATCCATTGTTGTTTGGATTATCTGAGTGTTGGATTGGCTTATATTCTTTTAAAAGGAAATATTACTTATTTTTGGAAGAATAATAAGGACCGTCTTTACTGTTCATATGAAACTTTTCAGAAGTTATTGGATGTACTATGGAGTTTGAATTGGGTGTACATTCTTTAGATTTGGCTGAACAAATATTTACTCTTGATTATTAAAGGAGAGGGTACATAAGAATAATAAGTTTGCAGGCTCTTTATTATTTATAGTAAATTTGCTTAGAATTATTTAGATGTAAGTAGTACATTCTTTAAATTTGAGTGGACAAATATTTACTATTGATCTTTAAAATTTCCATAAAACTTGCCTAAAATTATTCAAAAGTACTGCAGAGTCTCAATTAAAGAATACATTCTTCAAATTAAATGGGACAAATATTTACTTTTATTGTTGAATCAGAAAATATTTAAGAATAATAAATGTTTACATCTTTATTTTTCCTTAAAACTTGCCTAAAATTGTTGAGATATACAGTCTGAATTAAATTATTGGATAGATTATATTAAATAAAAAACACAAGTAGTAGATGCTGCTAACTATAAATAAGGGTAGCATGGCTGTGAAAAGTGGCAAGAGCAGCATGTCCTCATCTTTTATGGCTACTGTGGAACGGGCAATGCAGACTACGGAAGGGCTTTTATAACTATAATGCTTTTATTGATGCTGCCAATGCTTTTAAAGGATTTGGTACATCTGGGTCTTCTGACGTTAAAAAGAGAGAATTGGCTGCCTTCTTTGGTAATGCTGCCCACGAGACTGGAGGTAACATATACTTGTCCTTATTTTATGTATTTGTATACTTTGTTTTTCTAAACTATGTTGCTAAAAATAATATATGCATTGTATGATAGGGCTCTGCTACATTAATGAGCAAAATCCTAAGATGAACTACTGTGATTCCTCCAACACACAGTACCCTTGCCAACCTGGAAAGAGTTACCATGGCAGAGGTCCTCTGCAACTTTCATGGTGAGTAATATATTTTCATTTCCTGCCCAACTACTTTGAGTCAGTGAAATACTAATATAATGTAAGGTGATGACAGGAATTATAATTATGGGCCTGCAGGGAACTAGGGGAGAGGGGCCTATATTGGAGCACCCTAACTTCACGTTTCTCAAAATCTCAATGTGAAAATTTCAAATCACTTTCAATTTTGTACAACAGTTTATTTGGCAACTCACATGTTTCTATATTTCGTTTTAGGGTCACATCATCAAATATGATGCCACATCAGCATGCTTTTTGTTGAGGTATCC